>JASVER010000009.1:17175148-17280999 GCA_030449065.1 Oceanodroma leucorhoa
TGGAAATGGGAGCATCTCTTCTCCTCAATATGTCGTTTTCCAGAAAGATCTTAACAATTCCATGTTAATTTATCATCATGCTAGCAGTAGTTAATTGTGCTGGAGGTGAATGTGTCTGCTGGGAACTAATCACATGCTATGGCGAGCTCCAACGTGCCTGTGTCCTGATGGTGTTGCTGTGACCAGTCAGACAAGTCTAGAGTGCTGTTAAACTTGAAGAGGCCTTGGGATACCAAATTTTGTCTTTGATATGACAGTGTTCCCTCATCATTGCTTTTTWGGCTTTTTCCCTTTTCACTCAAATRYRTATATATACACACCCACTTGTATTCATCTGTGGGCTCGTGATTTAAGTTAGGTTTTGTAAACCTCTTGTATCAAAACTGTGTGTTATGTATMTCTATTGCTTAGGCTTAGAAATTTMAGAAATAAATGGATTATTTGTTGTGAACTAAGATTGTAAATAATRGTAAACTTCGCTTTAATTCTTTGCCCTCACACAGTTCRCTTGTGAAAGATGCCTCTCCTGTACCTCTTATGGATGTTACTAACTTGTCTACACCTCGAAAGTTCCTTGAAACTTCCCAGTTCAGTACTCCTGGAAGCTCCAGCAGTGAGTATTTAAGTCACATGCATTCCTCACAGAATTAATTTGTAGATCTTCAGCTGATTTTACAGGAGTAGTAGTAGGCATATCGTCCCCTCTTTATGGATGGCCGCTGGTGGGAGGTCCTGAGACAAAAAGTTAGGAAGTGATTTGTGCAATGTTATGAAATGAGTGAGTGGTAYGTCCAGGGGCAGAACTTGGCCATATTTGCATTTTTCTTTTGGCAAATCATCCTTTCCCCTGGCCTCCCCCCATCAGCTTCAATTAAAAACACTTAGTTTTCTGTGCCTGTTCTGATCTTGATCATGTTCTTGATACCTTGGGCAGAAGAGATATCTGCAGTCAGTTCAGTTTGCATAGAGAGGTCTCCTCTACATTATTTAATGTAGGCAGGCAGGTATGTGTAGATGTTGAAGGAGTTTTGTTGTTGTGTTAGAGCCAAAAGAGCTTTTCCATGTGGGAACTTTGTAACTTTGACTAAAAGTCTGTCTATACACAGGAATAATCTGGTGGTGATCTTTGTATACCTGTTACTACAACAAACACTGAGCAAAACGCTCAGTTTCATTGGTGCTTTTGTATGAGGCTTTGAAAGTGCTGCACGGGTGGGGAATTAATCCTTGTATTTTTCAGTAGATTAATAAGTGGGGTTGTCTTAGTTTAACAAATGAATAAAATGAATAATACAGAAAAATACGACTTTATATGATACATATACCTACATCTCCCCCCTTCCTTTCAAAAYTTGACTGTTTCAGTATTCCTCAAATGCAGAGAATCTTTCTTTCTCATCCTTATTAATTCTTTTGTCCTTATTTTTGTCTGCTTGTTTCTGGTTTTTCTTGTCATGCTTGCCTCCTAGACTCTTTCATTTGATCATTCTTATCTTTCACTCTTGTAGGGGGTTTTGTTATTTAGCCCTGCTAGGTTGGCTAGTCTTTCAGAGCCTGAGGCTGTATTTCTGCATAGTGGRGATTTGTGAGGAGTCACTTGTGACACGGCAATGCAAACTTTCCAAGCTGGAAACTTGGTTGTGGAAACCTGGAAGAGAAGAAAAAGAAGAAAATTCTGGGGAAAAAAAACTTAATTTCTGTTCTGTCCCTGTGATCAGTGAGAAGTTCAGTTCAGTTTCTTGCTAAAGATCACATGATTTTGGGGAGCTGAGGAAATAAACCACWAAAAACTGAATCCCAGTCTCACCACTGTAAATGTTAACCTACTTCCTTTTCGGTGAGTTAGTTGTATAGTGTCTGCCATTATTTTCCACCTAAAATATTAGTCCTTTGTATAGTAAGGAAAAAATAGYCTGAAGTTATGGAGCTGTTAGGGATCTCCCATCACGCCTTATAATGGGGAATAGATAGCAGGAGATGTACCTACTGAAGAATGGAAATCCTATCCTTTCAGTACCTTTAGTGCCTTCCTTAGTTTTTTTTTTATTTATTGCTAGTGTAATATTAATCTTAAATGTGCTCTGAAAAGAATTTTGTTGACACTTGTCACCTTTGAAGACTTACAGAGCCTAGCCAATCGGCACCGCATCTGCTGAGGTTTGTTATTATCCAAAGCTGGCCAAGAAGTTTTTTTCCTAGCTGTAGCCAGTGTAAATCTGTTCATAAGGATAAATGCATTTTTAGTGTTCATGCTGGACTRCTGCAATTCTGTCTGTAAAGCAAAGTCCCAAAGGCATCCTGCTTTTTCAGAGCGCAGGGCTCCATGAACAGTGACCCCAGCGTGCCCATTTATGTACTGCCCTTTTCCATGAACAGAGTCCAGTTCAAGTTTACTGCGCTGATTTTCAGTGTATAGTTCTTGTACTGAACTGACTGTGGTCATCCATGACAGTCTTGCCCACCATGATTATGACTTTATATGATAACAAGGTTATATAGGAATAAACAGTGTCGTCCAGTACGTAGACTCACAGTTGTTGGTTACAGAAGTCTTCTGAGGAACAGAACCAAAAATAACCAACTTCAGCTTTGAAGTAACAAAACTGCTTATCGTGCTGCAGTTGGAACCAAATCTAAATTCCAGATTTTGATAAAACTTCTCCAGAATGAATTGAACGTAAGCCCGGGTTATCCATCTGACAGTGATGTTTATAAACTTTCCTAAGATACCTTCAACAAAGCATGAGTGATGTGCATTAAGGTAGAAAGGTAAACCAACGTGTGAAGGATGCCCCTCCTATAAGGAGGAGCAAAGTGCAAGATACTGAGTTTGATTCCATTTTTTGGCAGAGATGAGGCCAAGACTTTTCCACCTTCTTTTACTTAGAATAGGACATGGGACCCCTATTTAATGTATTAGCTCCAGTTAGAATACTGAGGTTTGGGATTTGCTTACCTGAGCCGTTCAGACATTTCTTCTCACACAAGTAGTGAGACTGTTTTCAAATAAAAAAAGTTATTAGGCTATTCCTTTTTTTTTTTTTTTTTGGTGGTCCCCCCCCCCAGAGTATACCAGGCAATGTTTGCATGTGCAAGAAGAGAAAAAGGTGTTTTATTAATCACTTGTGATAGCAGAACAAGAATTGGTACTAGCATTCCTAAAGCATAGCTAGATAAGTGTTTTCTGACTCATTTGAGACTTCTAAAAATCAGTAAGTTCTAATTTTATTTGCTCGATGTGATGTTGATGGTGTTTAAAATCACTTGTCCCGACATGCCCTGATAAGCAGTTATTTCATGTCGTATTTGAATGAAGGTTCTAGGGTACAAGCAACAGGTAAGAACCACAGCAGAGGTCTTTAAGAACTAAGTTGTTTGTGAACATAAAATGGCATTGCTCCTTTCACTCCAAATGCCTGAAAACAAAGKCTCTGATGACTTCATCCTCAGCTCTAGTAAATCGGTATAGGTCAGTTGAGAATCTGCCTTAAAAATTCTTGTTTCTGCAGGTCTGTTCTTGCT
This sequence comes from Oceanodroma leucorhoa, assembly GCA_030449065.1. Taxonomy (NCBI): domain Eukaryota; kingdom Metazoa; phylum Chordata; class Aves; order Procellariiformes; genus Oceanodroma; species Oceanodroma leucorhoa. The sequence goes on from JASVER010000009.1 coordinate 17,178,671, forward strand.
CTTCATGCCCAACGCACCAGAAAATGTCTTACCTGGCTCCTCGTTACACTCTGTATCATTCAGTGAAGTGCTGGGCAAGTGTSCCGCAGACTGGGAAGGATGTAGATTATAACAGAAAACATTTGATGAGCATAAAGTATGCATATGGTTTTGCTTCAAGTGCACAATGTACTTATGTATATTTTTTCCACATAATTTTATTTAAAACTAGCCTTTTCCAGGACTGTGGAACTACCAGAGAATTTAAAACTTATGTGTATGCATAACGAAAGCTGTTTCTACCTTTAGTCATTTAAGTTCTTTGGCTTTTTATTGATGAAACAAAGTGGCCGTGCATATTAATRCACGTCATTATAAAGCACTGACTCGTTCAACCCATCTCAGCAAAGATGCCAAAATTTTGAGTCCTTTCTACATTCACTTCCCAAAGGAGATGTTACCTTGTGCTGTAGAATCTTTATAAGGAAATTAAAGCTGTTCCTGCTGCACTTAGAATAAACAAAACCTTCAGTAATGTTCACCTGAGGATTGTAGATATGGCAGTTCACCAGTAACATTTTCCCTTCATGTCAGTTCAGAGAAATAAATTCATTTTTAAATTCTTTTTCTCCGCTTGAACCGTCTGTACTCTGAAGAGTATTTATGAAGGTTCCTGCATTACCAAGCTCTTCCTGGAACTATAAAACATGCTCATCCAGTACATAGCAAACCCAAGAGCGCCCTTTCCTGAAAAATTCCTGAGAATACTTTTTAGAAATCCGCCAAAGATGAGCTGAGGTGGTGACAATTAATACTGTTATTGATGGCGTATGTAAATTTTATGCTGAACAGATAATACACTTCAGTGTCGCATACTTCTCAGCTCTAAGAGAAAAAGGTAGCTGCTAGATCCAAGCAGTACGGTGGCTTCTGAGGTCAAGTCTAGTTACTGCTCCTGGCTCTGTTTCTTTAGAGAATGCAAGTGCTTCTGCTTAGGTGAAAACATGTGGAGACCTGTGAACTTGGCCCTGCAAAATACCTGCAGGAGCCAGAGCTTTAGGGTCCAACTTTAAAGGTGGCTCTAAAAATGCCATTGTCGCATTCTTTGTTTGTTGTCACAGTTGCTTCCACTTCAAACATGCTCAACAAATACATAAAAGATAATTTTTTTCCTATTAACCTCACCTGAGGATCTGACACCAGCCGGGTGATTTTTCTCTAACATTTGTACTAAAAATTAAATGATCCCCTCACTGAACCAGAGTTTTCCTGTTTTAGCTGTTTTGCATTTGCGCAAATCCAACTGAGGACTTGATCGGAAGGTGATGGGAATCCAGCGGCGAGTCTGATTCTCTCCCGCTGTCACTGCAGTGCTGCACAAAAAGCAGAGTTTGTTCTTAGGGTAAATTTTTGTGCCTAGAATGTTTAAGAGGAAGTCTGTTCCTGCAGTTTAAGAAGGGTTTGCAACTGCACAATAAACATGAAAGCCTATGAAGTAACTTTTGTGTGTCTGTTTTTGCAGAACCATGATTTCTCTCACCAGTCCTCACTAATGGTTCGTGTTCCGACTAAGCGAAGCGCTGATGCATCTAATCTGTGTGTGTGTGTTTGGGGAAGGGAAAATCAAGGAAACTTTAGATCCTTGTGGTGAAAGCCAAAAGGGTAACGCGTAGTCTTCCTGTGTAATTTCATTAGTTGTTCTTATACGTGGTCCCAACGCAAGATATTTGACTAATGTGCGCTTATTTTTTATTTGGAGACTCGGTTTTCATGCTTGTGTGTATTAGGAGGATTTTGAACGTGGCTTACAGAGTTGCTTTGTACAGTACAGTTGTTATAATGGATTTGAAAGAGTGACCTTGTCAAATTAAAACACCTCTGTTTTTGAAAGACTAACATCCTTAAAACTGTAGATGGAACTGTGTGAACAACAGTTTTAAAAGAGGAGATTTGCCTTGAAGCTTTGAGTTTATTGATCTCTSAGACCCATTTTCTTCTGGGCTTGGTAGTAAGGCAGAGAAGAAAATGACYGAAATTTTTAAAGGACCCATTTCTAAAGTAACTGTCCATTTGTTGCTCATAGTCTCCATGCATGGGTCAGAACAAGGATTCAGCACGAGAAATTAGCAGGTGACGTTTCTTCGAATCTTAAATTATGCCTTTGGGGCACTATGAACTTGCATCTTTTTCTCTAGAAGGATTGAAGGCAGATAGGGTATAATCAGAAAGGACGTAAATCATGGAAAATAGTAATTAGATTTTACTAGTTGCCCATAAAAGCACACAGCTAACGAAGTCTTCTGTARTGAGTAGCAGCAAATTTTGACCATTCATTGGGATGAAAAACAAGACCCAAGAGTCTTTTCTTTAGTTGCTTTGCTAAAATGAGTTATCAGCATTGGCTTTTCTGGGGGTCAGACTGGAGCTATTAAAATGCCTCTTGCAGCAGGTTTCTTTCTTGTGAAATGGCAGAACTGTACAAATGAGGGTATCATCAATTGGAACAGGTGTTTTTATAGGGCATCGTCAAAGCAGGGAGCCGTCAGGGAAGTTTCTACCTTTGTAACTGTGGAGGTGATGAATCAATGATGCACATGATTCACCTTTCTAGTGATTTTAACTGAGGGTAGGTTTTTGACTGCCTAAACACGGAGTTGTGCGTTTTCAGATGCACCACTTCAGTGATGAAACATTTGTGAAAATGGATGCATRTTTCATTAGAGGATGTGGCAAAATCATCACTCCTTTAGGTTGTTGTCTTGGGAGGCTTTTGAGAAACCATATTTAAATAYTGCGCTTCATAAGCAGTTTTCAGAGATCATTAGAAGAAGATSATCATCAGGAGTAGTCAGCGTGGCTTCACAAAGGGGAATTCATGCCTCACCAACCTGGTAAACTTCTACRATTAAATGACTGGCCTGGTAGACGAAGGGAGAGCAATGAATATTGTCTACCTGYTCTTCAGTAAGGCCTTTGACACTGTCTTTCATAAGATCCCAACAGAGAAACGGTTGATGTACAGGCTGGATGAGCAGACAGCGAGGTGGATCTGACTGAAATGGCTGGGCGCAGAGGGCGGTGATCAGCAGCACAAAGTCTAGTTGTAGGCCGGTAAYTAGCAGTGTACCCGGGGTACACCTGGGGGTCCTGCTGCCTTCAGCTCTGTTCGACATCTTAATTACTGATCTGGATGTTGGGGCAGAGTGYACCCTCAGCCAGTTTGCGGACAYCACCAAACTGGGAGCAGTGGCTGATATGCCAGAGGGTCATGCTGCCATCCAGAGGGACCTGGGCAGGCTGGAGAAATGGACTGACATGAAGTTCAACCAGAAGAATTGCAAAGTCCTGCCCCTGGAAAGGAACAACCCCAGGCACTGGGACATGGTGGGAATCACCAAGCTGGAAAGCAGCTTGGCAGAAAAGGACCTGGGGRTCCCGGTGGACATCAAGTTGAACATGAGCAGCCAGCACAGTGCCCTTGCCTCAAAGAAAGCTGAAGTTATCTTGGGCTGCATTAGACAAAGTATTGCCAGCAGGTCGAGGGAGRTGATCCTTCCCCTCTACTCAGYACTGCACTGTGAGGCTACGCTTAGAGTGCTGGGTCCGGTGCTGGGCTCCCCAGTGTGAGAGAGGTATGGACATACTGGAGAGAGTCCAGCAAAGGGCCATGAAGATGGTGAAGAGTCTGGAGCATCTGTCCTATGAGGAAAGGCTGAGAGAGCTGGGACTGCTCAGCCTAGAGCAGAGAAGGCTCAAGGGGGTCTTAATGTGTGTAAATACCTGAGGGGAGGGTGCAAAGAAGATGGAGCCAGGCTCCGTTCAGTGGTGCCCAGTGCCAGGACCAGAGGCAATGGGCACAAACTGACACACAGGAGGTTCCCTCTGAACGTCAGCAAATGCTTTTGTACTGGGAGGATGACTGAGCACTGGCACAGGTTGCCCAGGGAGGTTGTGGAGTCTCCGTCCTTGGAGATACTCAAAAGCCATCTGGACGTGGTCCTGGGCCACTGGCTCTGGGTGGTCCTGTTTGAGCAGGGGGGTTGGACCAGATGAYGAATTCCCTGCCAACTTCAAGCATTTTGTGTGATTCTGTGATTTGATGTTGTCTTTGAATGGAATGAAACCATGAAAACCACTTGAAATCATTAAGTGATACTGAAATTTAGGTTTCCAAAGAGGTCTGTTTAGCTAAAAACATTTCAATCTGTATGTCAAACTGATCTGGAAAAGCCTCAATAAGACTTCACGCAATCTAGTATTTCTATTGGTTTGCATGGGGCTATGTACAAGAGTTGATGGGTGAGATGGGACAACAAAGCAGTATGTTGAAGCTGGTTTTTTAGCATAAAACTGCAAATTGAAGTTTAAAGGCTTCATTATGGTGGAGAAGGGCAACTGTAATAATTGAAATTTTAAATTACTCATTCGCTGACATCACATTTCACTTATTATACTCTCAAGGAGGGTGGAGAAATTTACTTCTTGATATTACTGAAGAAATCCTGTGGAGTTATTCTTTGGTGTTTTCCATCTGTATTATTTTTTAATATAGTGAAGCTGTTTTTAATTGAAATAGGACGTTTTTTTTCCTTCTCTTCTCTTTGATGAATCACAAAGGAGAAGAGGTTAATCAAATCAGATCTGAATAGCAGACCCACAATTTAGAAAAATTTTTAAAAATAATTGTTGCAAACATCCATAGGATAATTTAATTTTTCATGGATTCTCTACATAAAGCAAGTGCTTATGGTGTGAACGATGATCTTACCCCTTTAAAGGGACACMTGTTTTACAGAAGCATTTCAGGTAGAAACTGGTGAATGTAGAAAGCTTGGAACAGGTTCTGACAATCTTGTGCTTTTGTCTTGATACAAATGAATAACAGAGTCATTCATATTCTCGGTTTAAGAGTAAATACAGGTGAAGGTTTCAGTTCTGAGAGCTGATCTGTAGGGACATCTTCCTYCACCTGTGGAGCTCCTCTGACCACAGAGAATAGCATGTGGGATTGCAGTTTTAAAGGTGAACTTCTTTACAAACGCCTGTCTACTTTGATGCCTTTTTCGAAAGGGTAGGGGACAGGAGGGGCTGATTCCTGGGCCAAAGCTTTGTGGTCAAATAACCCCTTGATGACATTAAATGGCAGAAGAGGATGTTTGAAGTGAGGAAGACGCAGGAAAAGAAGAACATCTTCAGTTGCCCGGGGTTGGAATCTTGTCAGATMTTACAGATAAATGGGCCCCCAAAGCTACCCAGGATACCTGTTTTAATAGGCAGAATGTGCAGGAAACACGGTCCCKACTGTTTTATCAAAAGACCAGATCTAAAAAAACTTACATACCCGTGTGTTGCTACTAGATATTGAACTATTCACTTTGCTGTTGTTTGTTAAGAGATGTAAATCAATGTCCTGACTATTTGAGGGTGTTCAAAATTGGCTTGGTCTTTTGAAAATGGAAGGGTGTTCGTCTTCGTGTGCTGGCGGAGTTCTCAGCAAGATTGCTGCCTTTAGTCCCCTTAAATGCTATCCTCACATTTGGATACAGCAATATTTCCTCCCTCTTGGGTTTTCATTGTGTGATATTAAGAATAATTCACCGCCTGCTTACAAAGGGGCTGCAGTGTAATGACAGGGACCTATCATCTAAAAGGTTGTTTAGGCTGTGAAATCTTTGCATTAAACTTGGAGCAACAAGGTACTTGGGKTTTTTTTAAACAGTAAGTTAAAACCTTTCTTCCTCTAGCATTTCCAGTGTTGTCTTTTCCACAGCTCTTGTTCCAAAGAGCTCATTTTCTCTGTTTGTGCCTGGCATGCTGTGATTTTTTGAGAATAACAAGTAACATTAACAAAGTGGGTAGACCGTGTACGCAGCGCACAAAGTGCTTTGCAGCCTCGTGGGTTGAGAGGTGTGCAATAGATGAGAGCTTTGAGCAGAAATAYGTGTGCATCTGGTTGTTAACTTCTAATTGGTATTATTGCTTATGTGTGTTTGAAGTATCTCCTGTATTATCCTTGCCTTTTTTGTGTTGGTGGTTTTTTTTTTACATCAATGCATTCTGGGTGTTTCTAGGTGTTTGTCTAAGCTAACCCCATAACTTGCCCAAATTACAAGTTTAAATAGACTTTAATTTGAAAAAAGCACGTGAGAGAGAGAGTAAAAAAGCACTATTTCATCACCCTGATGTTGATTACCTAAAACCTGATGTCATTCTCCATTGTGATGTGTGATGACTTCACAGGATCCATTCTCACCTCGCTCTTACCTGGCAGTGTTGCTGGTGCTCTGGGTTGAATTGCAAGAGCACGTGAATGRTGAGTTTGGTTTGAGCTAGAGGTTTTGTTTTTCTTTTTTTTTTTTTTTTTTAGTAATCCCATGTTTGGGATTACACTGACGGCAAGAAACAATCTCTGTTGTGGAGGTTGGTGTAAGCTGACACTGAAATAAGTGTTATCTGTTTATYGTGATGCTGTTGATAAAGTGGCACCTTTTGGGCTCTTTGGGACATTGTTTTCTTGATCTTGTGCTAACGTACRCGGTGCTGATGCTCTTCTGTTCAGTGTGCCATAGATTTAGACAGCTACAGGGCTGCATGCTACTTGTGACATGCCATTTTTCATTTCTGCCATGTCATTTAAATCCTTCTGGTGGATCTTTTGACATTTATTCAGGTTCTTGGGTAAGTTTTGATTTAAGTAAAAAAATCTGTTGAGCGGTAGAAACCACGGGAGTCATCTGTCATCCAACAGCCCTTATCAGAGTTCAATACCAGTAAAACAAAACAGCCTTAAGTTTTAATTTCCACGCAAGGATATGGTATGGTGGATGGCACAGCTTCAGCCGTATACTTCAGTGCCGTTTGTCCATGTCCTGCCACTCTGGCTGTTAACAAGCCCCAYGACTGTAGACCTTCCAAGATGCTTTAGTTGAATTTGCCTTGAAGACACTTCACATAAGTGTTTGACTATATTTATTAAATGTTTCACCCAGTCTTTAACAGAGACATCCTTTTGTTGTTGCTGGGTGTTATCTGTAAATTAAGAAATGTTGATTAATGAACATACTTAAAACAAGCATAGTACCTCTTGCCTTTCTCTTCCTTGTCGCTTAGCAACAGAATTTCTCCCTGTGCTATCCCTGTTACTTCAGGAGGGCTGTATCCACAATATCCTCTCTAATTCATCTAGCTTTTCCTTTCTAGAAGCCTTGCTAAAAGATTTGAGTAACTTCATCAACCCSTTGACAGATGTAATAAAGCAGAATAGGATAACATCAAACAAACATTCACTTTGGCAGTGTAAAGTTTGCCGAATTCATCAGAAGTCTGTTAAGCTTGATAGTGTTTATAATGAAAATTCCTCTCTTGTGAAGAATATAGCAAAGAAAAAACATCTGGGTTAGAAATTTAGGGCTTTTAGCTCCTTGAAACACATGCGGGGGATTTGTAGTGATATAATACCTTCTCATTTACGGATATCTTAATTGCACCAGACCTACTCTGTTTCCTAACTAATATGTAACTTATACCATGATGTCTGTTTCTAAATCAATCAAATGCACATGCTGTTGTGTTTATGTCTAGGGAACCCCCCAAACAAACAGAAATATCCACTGTTTCCCCCCAAAATCTGAGTGTTGCTGGTTTCCATGTTTATTCCTTGGTGGATCAAAGTGGTGGGAGTTCTGTGAAGGCAAAGGAGTTAATATGCTGCTTCTGCATGGTACTAAGTGTTGGTTTTAATAGTTTAATGGTGGATTATGCCTTTTTAAATTTATTCCAGTCCGAGAAACAAGCCTTCTGGAAATTAAAGAAGATCTGGAACTGGATCCAGAAGAGAACAGCACTGTCTTCATGGGCATACTCATCAAAGGGCTGGCCAAGCTGAAAAAAATCCCTGAAACAGTGAAAGCYATCCAGGATCGCTTAGAACAAGAACTCAAGCAGATTGTTAAGCGGTCCACAACCCAGGTGGCGGACAATGGTTACCAGAGAGGGGAGAATCTGTCTCAGGAAAATCAGCCTAGGTAAGGATATTTCAACCACTGAATCTTGATTGCTGAAAAAAAAAGCCTGGAGAGGGGTGTCATATCTGCTAATTTCAATTTGAAGGAATTACAATARCGTTTTTGCAGTAGCAGAGATCTGAAATGGTAAGATTTTCAGAAATGTCTGTGTCTCACTGAAAGACTGTGCCTTGAGCACCTGAAAGGCTTGGGAATTTAAGAAATGTATCTAGAAAGGGGAGGCATTGTTGCTTCTCAGCTAAAGATGTGGGAAAGGGAGATGCTTCCTTCTGTACTTGGCCCTGGAAGAGAATCTTTTGGCTAAACAGATGTTTGAAGTGCGGATTTGAGGGTGGAAGCACGGTAGAAGTCAGCATTATTTAACTAGCAAGAGGTGCATAATGTTAAGCACTTGATTTTTATGTTATTTTTTTAACCTAACCTTTCGTTTTAAGCAGCTTTACAACAGATTGAATTGTAACGCTGTCTCAGATTGCTGGTATGTATGGTGTAAAGAATACTTGGTGCCAAAACAAATACTATCTTCTTGTGTTGCACTGAATCATGGCTTTGCACTGGTGCTGATGCCAAAGAAATTTTTAAGTTCCTATGTAATGTGACTTGAAAAGAGAAGATTCAGCTCAGTTATTTATTTAAAGTGTAGCAGGGTCCGATTACGCTGATACAGATGCAAAGCTTTGAAATCATATATGGAACTAATTATATCGGTAAATATATGGCCAAGTTTCTACTTGGTTTGCAGCCCCATTTACATGAATAGCAAGGTGTRGAAACCAACCGAGAACTGTGTTTCTGCCTTTCTTCAGGATTCACTAGAACTGTTCTTTGGAAAATAGGACTCCATAAGGGCTAGCTATCACTTCCAGCTGAAGTATTAATTTGTGATACTGCACATTGTCATGAATGCTGTCCAAAGGGAATTAATGTTGGAAAAGAAAAATAAAAACAAAAATGTGTGTCTTCATTATATGTAATATTTGTAGTGGAAAATCACTCCTAAGAAAAACTACAGCTTGATAAAGACTTCTTTTTTAATTCCTATCATTATCATTACTGTGGAAACAATTATATTTTGAAGAAGTCATAGAGTTGTGGTACTGATAACTTGGTGAAATTACCACAAGCTTTTTTGGGTGGATCAGAAGGCAGAATTTTAGTTCCTGATGCCAAGATGGAGCATAGCATATGCTAGATACTTCTTTTATGAATCGCTCTTGAGAGGTTGTATGGCTACTGGTTGTCCATTGAAATTGATAAATTGGATCAGATCATATTTTAATGACAAAAACCTGCCCAGAGGATTGGGTAAGGTACAAARAAGTTTAATGGGTTTTGGGATGTGTTTAATAGGAGTTTGTGAGCCTTTAAGATGCTGATATTCTAGAGCTATGGAAAGTGTCTTGAATTCTTGTTGMATAAGGAGATCATTAGAACTGATTCTAAGCCTAAATCGTATGTGAAGTTTACAGCAAGCAGGTGAATTCATTTATATTGAAAAGAATAAATTAGAGTATGGAAAGGCATACTGCCCCTTAAATTAGCTACAGTTTTAAATCAAAACTAAGCGACTTTCCTGCTGTCAAGAAAAAAAATAAAATCTGAACAACATGGTCCTCCTATTTCAAGAGAGCTCCGTAAGACCCCAAATTTGAGCACAATGCAGCGCCCGAAACTGCTTAACTATTCATTAGGCTGTCAGCCACAATGCTTACTTGACCTYAGGATTCAGTGAGTAAAATGTTTTTCAGTTCATCTTAAAACTAGTCACACTTGGATGCCTCTTAGTCTCTATCTCTGAGCTCACATATTCAGCTACTGTACTTTAAATGGTATCTATAAAAATTCTCGCTTCTGGCAAATAAAATCACTACTAAGATGACAGAGAGGCCTGCAGGGTCTGAGGCCRTAGGTTAAACCTTCTGCTGGACAAGTTTCCTGCAACTCGTTCGGTATGCACAGAACAAGTTGTATGCATTTCTTCGTCTCTGTGTGGTGGCTCTCGAAGGTTGGCTCTTACTTTTTCCATATGAAAAGGATGGCGTTTCCCTCCACTTGAGGGTGAGGCTGATAATCTGCTTGTGGAGATTCTGGTGTTAATTCCTTTTGGGACCCCATAGAACAATTACGTAGAGCCCTCTCATGGTACAAGAGAGAAATAATTGCTAGAACCTGGCCAGGAAGGTTGCAGATCTGGTAACAGTTGTTTGAGTCTGAACAGATCAGGCACTGATCTTGCATTCATCTTTTTTTTTTTTTTCTTCTTTATTTTTTTTCCCAGTTTGACTGCCTTTTGCCTCCTTACCTAGTAAGCTTTTCCATATCGATTTGTGTATAAAAACACTATTAATTGCTCCCAAATTTTTAAGATCAAGAATTTTTTTTTTTTTTTCTTTTTTTGTTATGACTCTAAAGCAACTAACTCCCAGAGAGTAATGATGTCTTTTATGCCCCTCTGGGTGCTCTCTTCGTAGAGCCAACAGGCAGTGGGCTCTTGGGTCAGCTCTTCAGAGCTTCATGAAGTCTGTTTTCTTACATGGAAGTCCTGTTGCCCATCTAAACCTGCCAGGAGCAAGTCTTGTCCATGCTATACAAGGTGTTTTGTTTTGGGCTTGTTAATTAGCAGGTACATGAGAGTGAGCAGCGATTACAGTGTTGATAATGTGTGGCCCATTCTGTCATGGATGTGTTGTCCTTTGATTTGAGCACTCAGTCTAGCTGACTAGAGAGTTGGTGTGAAGTTGGAGGGGCTCATTTACTGAAGATGACAGTAGCCTGGCTAAGTACCTCCATATAACGGCAGAAGGATGTTTTTCACCAGTGGGGTCACAAAGAAAAGACTTGCATGGCTCTGTAATACAACTGGTTGTTAGGTTTCCGAAAACATGCAACATGGATGCGGTCATGTAGGATAACGGACTCAGAACAGGCCTAACCAGATGGAACATCTTTGGCTGTTAGACACTTTGCTATGAATATAAGCCCTCTTTACCACTGTGGGCTTACCCTCGTGAAGTGCGAATGATACGAAGATAGTAAAACCTGGTAAAGGGCAGCAGTAGATTCCTAGTAGTTCCCTGTCACTGGTGGAAGATAATTTTGAAAACTATGCTTGAATCTCACCTAGTTGCAGCTGACCTTGGCTTTAATTTAAGTGGCCTTTTTTTTAAAGTCTAGGTAAGTTTTCTAAAATTTTTAGGTATCTGTGTTTGGAACAAGTTTATGAAAAAGGGCTTAAATGTAGGAATTGCCATTGACTTGTCCTTAATGAGAGGCTCATTAAAGCATGCTTAGTACCTGCGTGTTTAGAAATRTGTGTCTTGGGTTGTGGAGGACAAGGTATTGTAGAAGAGGCCATGTTACGTTAGCTTGGAGTACTGCTATATCTTAATGAACCTGAGGGCCTCTTCTGAATTATRGAAGGTTGTTGAGTTGAGAAGAATAATAATCTGGACATATGCCTACTTGAGGGCCCGATTTATGGGAGAGGATTTTGGTAGGGATACATTGCCACAGCTTTACTTTTAGTTGAAAATTCGGCCCAGGAAGAGGAGGTGTATTGACAATTTTGCTACTAAATCCTGTCGATTGGATTCAAAGCACTTTTCCCTACATGTTCATTMTACGCTTCTGGCTTTTTACCTCATCTCGGGGCTTTAAAATAAATACAGAAATTATATACATGCCAACAGTCTGACCAGGCAAAGGACATTATTGCTGCTAAAATGTGTGAATTGTCATTAGCGACCTCATTCAGGTGTCAGCAGTCACTCTGCATCAATTCATTCTCCGTTRTTGCCCGGACAATAGGAGTTGCTTCCGGGTGTGTGTCACTGTCTCTCAACATATTTCCCATATTTCTCGGTGAAGGGGTTATGAGATTGCTTTGACAAATTGCCTAAGCCAGTCTCCTGTCATTCTCTGTATGTGTTCTGCTTAGGTCACTTGGTGCTGCAACCCCATATGCATAAAATCTAGGCCATGTTATTTTATGCTGTTTTGTCTTGTTGGCTGACACGGACTGTGTCTATGTCTCTTTTGGGTCACCTTGTTTCAAAAATGACCTGACAGATTTAGAAGACTTTTGGACAAAAGAAAATTAAGTTAAGAGGTGCTGGCTAATTTGAAAATAGGGAGATGTAGAAATATGACATTAGTTGAGAATCGAAAATGTAATGGGGTGGTAGTTAGCACCACCGAAGAACGTGGATCAGGAAGACTTCGTGTCTGTCAGTCTGTAATATGARAATAGGAAGACATTGGAATTTAAAACCAAATTCTGTTCAGTATAACATTATTTTAGTAATGGCACCATAAACAAGTTGATAATGTGAGGTCAGGCTCACCTAGGGACAATAAAAATGCATTTGTCAAACTATCCAGCTAGTTTGGTTCTGCAAAATTGTCCTTTCCTGGGGCAACAAGGAAGTATATAGATAACTAAATTTTCATTTGYAATGGGATGTTAGGAGAAGATGGGCTTGCACTGATAAATTTTCTCAGTGGTATATAATTAATTTGCTCCCATAATGTTACCTTTTTTGGCATTTCAACCAAGGCTGTATGTAAGTTCCTCCAACATGAAATTCCTTGTCTATCCAAATTCTTCCGCATCTGGTTTTCCTCCTATTTTTGCCTGGCTTCTGGCTGACCARCCACTTGCCCCAGCTGCCTCTCTGTCACTTGCTATGAGAAGTTCTGTGTATCTCTTAGGGGCTGTTGAAGCAATAGTTGCTTCTCCCATGTCTTAGAGTGGGCTGAAGAAGATACTTGCTGAACAGGGATGGTGTTTTTCAGGCAGCCTTATCTGCATATTGCCCTGTCTCCTTCACTGRTAACATTGGTGATGGGTTAACAGTAGTTAGGGAAGGAGGAAGATGTGTAGGTCTTTCCACAGTAGCAACTTCTCAGTTTCACTTGGACAGGATAGTTATTAAGCTTTATACAAAGCCTAACTGGAGGAGAATGGCTTTTCTTCCACACTGGACTTTCCCATATTGAAAATGTAATACTGTTAACACTGATAATAGCTGTCTTCTCTGCTGCATGCATTACCATCATGTCCTGTATATTTCTGTTTATCCCCTGCCAGCGTATTACTTAAATTTGTAAAGGCCTGTAAAAAAACAGTGTTTTCTCTCTTGGTACCAACACCACTTTTCTTTAGGCATTTGTTGCTATTTTTAAATATGAAGAAAATCGATACACACCAGTTTCTTTTGGTTTGCTTAAATATGTGTCTTAGTTCTACAGTCACTTAAGGTATGGCAATATTAATGTCCCTGTGTTTCGTACGAGTACCATGATTCCTAAACACATCTTTATTTTTAATATGACATACATCTGGCCACTTGACCTGTTCTGCTATGCCTCACTGTACCATCCCAGACTTCTCTAATGGCTCTTTCTATTGAATCAAGGTGCTCTTCTGCTTAACCATTTGAGCTGTGTAGTTGACATCATTGGTAGGTGAATGGTCCATATGAGATCCCCAAGAGATCGCTGTGTAATGCTGTGCATATGTCGTGGTTTAACCCCAGCCAGCAACCAACCAAACACCACGCAGTGCTCACCCCCCACTCCGGTAGGATGGGAGAGAGGATCGGGAGGGCACACAAAGGAGTACCCGCGGGTTGAGATAAAAACAGTTCAATAATGGAAATAAAACAAAGTAGAACAGTGATAATAACAATGATAACAACAACAGTAACAGAATATACAAAGCAGGCGATGCACAATGCAACTGCTCACCCCCCACGTGTCCCGAACGAACTGTGCGAGACAAACCCTAGAGGCTGCCACCAGCCCTCCCCACCCTCCCCCCCCCCCCCACCCCCCCCCAGTTTTATACTGGGCATGATGTCACATGGTATAGAATACCCCTTTGGCCAGCTGGGTCAACCGCCCCGGCTATGCTCCCCCCCAGCTCCCCCTGCACCTGGCAGAGCATGGGAGGTGCAAGCACCACCCAGCAACAACCAAAGCATCAATGGGCCATCAACGTTCATTTCATTACCAAACCCCAAACACAGCACCCCCTCCAGCTACTGGGAAGAGTTGACCCTGTCCCAGCTGGAACCAGGACAGCATATATATCTATATATGTAAAATTGTAGTGTATGAATGAGACACAGTAAGCTGATAGTAATATATATATATATTTTTTTTTTTTAAACAATGGCCACCTTCTGTCCTTTGCAGAATAGAAATTCAGTCTAGGATTGCTGTWGGCTAAGGTAGGTGGTTTTAACCACAACATCATGCCAGGCCACTCTTACTGTCTGGTGGTAACAGCAGCAAATGTGCAACAGCTTCTTAATTACTCCAGTTAACTATCCAGCTGCTGGCTTAACCAGCTGATGAAAGTGGATGTATGCAGATAGTCAGCACTCTGAAATGAAGTGGCTGAGGCATGAACGCACGCATTATTAGTGATTGTTAACTAACACAGAAGACTGAAATGTGTTGGTTAAGGAGTGGGTGCTGCTCCCATTCTGCGGCAGATCTTCTGTCCTGCTCTGGGGATAGCAACTTCTGATGGGTAGACACAGAAAGCATGTGCTAACTCCTAAGCTGCTGCAGTTAAATGTGATGGAGACTGACTGTCAGAGCTAGAAAGTGCCTAACATATGGATTTGGGAAGTGTTATCTTCACATTTTGTTGGGGTTACATGTGTACTTGAATTGCTCATTAAGCGGCAGTGAACTTGATCAGAATTTTTCTTTTCCCAAATAATAAAAAGAGTCATTGCCTTATCACAAAATATTTAGGATTTTGCAAAGGTACGTTAATTACAATAATTGGGCAGTAAGGAAGCCCTAGGAGCAGGTAAAGTGTGATACGTTTAGATGAGCTTATAGCTTAGCACCTTCCATATAGTTGTAGAATCTTGATAACTAACACAGTTGATGAGGCTTGATGTTTTAACTTTCTGATCTTTTGTGTTGTTTAAAACCTTCCATACCACTCATTTCATAATTCAAAATAAGTATCTTGTATTCTGTTTATATGGGTAAGTAAGTAAATTTTTATTGAATTCACACTCTTACTTCTGGAGAAGAAGCAGGTAGTCTCCCTCCCTGTCTGCAGCTCTGGGAACTTAAAATGTTCTCTGATATGGTACTGAAGTGTAGTTACTGTGTAATTACTGATGCATTTGTCTTTCCTATACCTGCAAGTAGAACACTCTAAAGGTGAGCAACTCCCGTATAGAGGAGGGAGTGAAAAGGAAGATCGTCAGAAGTATTTAGGTCCCAAACCTGAGCTGCTGACAGCTGAAGTTAGTCACCTGAAGCCCAGAGAGGGTTTGAAGCTAGGTGACCTCCCTGCTTGCATGCAGCATCTGCCACAAAATAGGGTATGGAGTCACAGTCTTCTGACTTCTGGCCCGCTGCTCTGGTGTTCTGCATGAYGGTGTGCCGATGGTGTCTTCTGCAAACTGACTGGAGGTTTTCTTGATGGTTTACAGGTTACTGCTGGAGCTGCTAGAGCTTCTCTTTGACAAATTCAATGCTGTGGCTGCTGCGCACTCTGTYGTCCTTGGACACCTTCAACAAACAGTGGCCTCTCCTTGCAGCCAGTACGATGGTGATATCAAGCTCTATGACATGGTTGATGTGTGGGTGAAGATCCAAGATGTCCTTCAGGTAAGAATCCTTCAGGTGGGCACATATTCAGCTTGGAACACCTTTTATAACCAGAATGCCAGAGAATACCTGTCATACTCAAGAGACAGCTGTGCTGGAATTTGTCTTGATTTTTGGTAAGTGGCCACATTTATAACAGACTGTTAAACTCCAGAGAGCTGAAATAKCAGCAAAAAAAATTCTGTGGTTTCATCCTTATGGTGTATGGAAGGGTTGATTCCTTTTGCCTACCGAGTGATTTATCAGAAGCTTTCAAACAGTGACATTTTTGTTCTGTGTTACCATGTCATGCCTGTCTCATAAAGTGTCACAGCTCTAATCGCTTGTCTTCTCTTGTCATTATGACTTGGTTATAGTCAGCTGAGACACTTGCTGCCAGCATGTTTTCAGGGAATTCTTATTTGATGCTTATTCTTAACTGCAGCRTACTAAAGCTGTACCTTGCTTAGGTTTTATTCTGGTACCATGCCTATCACCTTAGTATCTGAGACTCCCACAAGCAGCGGAGCTATCATCTGTCACATGTCTGTTCTCTCATTCTTGCTGTRAGGCTAACACATGCACATTAGATCTTATTTATTTATTTATTTATTTTGGAATTGCCTTTATATATAGTACACAGATGTAGACCTCACCCAATATTTGATAGAGGAGGTCAAAGAAATGAGCCTGGCATTATTTACAAGAGGTGGCAAGATTTATGATGGTCATTCCACCTCTGGCCTGTTCATGAAAAATGCTCTCTGCCTCCTACTCCAACACAGTTTTTCATTGTAGGGCACAGGTCTGTTYAGCTGTTGCTCTAAAAGCTTGTTTGACTGTGCAGTGATGCACACAGTCTTTTTGCTTACACAAATATAGCCAACTGTGTGCATGGTGTGAATTTAGATATTTCTTGGATATGGTAAATGTAAGGTATGGGCCTTTGATCACATCCACTGTCTCCTTATCCACTTACTTGTCTTTCTAGAGGAGTTAGTATTTTTATTAAAGAAATCTTGATCAGTTTTCTCCATGATACAAATTTTCACCTCAGTTCAATGTTCTTGCAAAAATTTGAATGGGAATGTCCAGACAGAGGTTAATGATGGGTTTCCTAAACAAAAGAATGTAATAGAATTGAAGCTGTCTGGCCCTGTTAAAGGGAAGAATTAAACTTAAGGACATGAGGAACGGGCTTGGCATGGGGTACCTCCAGCCATCTTACTCTCATCCATGAGGTCTAGAAAAACTTAGAGCTTTGAGTTCTGCAGACTTTGCTCCAGGAGGACAAAGCCTTGGGGTTAAGAATYCTCCAAGATTTTATCTTCAGTGAAGCAGAATGACAAGGCTGGTAATTCCCCCTTATCTGTGAGAGTTTGTGATGGTTTCATTCCTCTTGAGTGGTGAAATTGGGAGTGAGTTATACTGGCTATTCCAAAACAACATTGATAAAACTTCTATAYAGAAGCATGCGTACGTGTGCACATATAGAGAGTGAATGTGCTTTCCGTGTTGGGGAGAAAATATTTGACCAAGCCTTCTATAAAATGCATGCCAAGAAAAATGTAACAACCCACTTGTAAAGGTTTTGTTGCTATTGGCCTGACAGCACGGGTRTCGGAGGGAGTCAGAAAAGCTTCCAAAAGAGCTTTTACAATGCATAAAAGCAGCACTTGAAGATCCATAATCTCTTGCTGATTTAGGGTAAGAGATGAGTATTGACTGGCGTGGAAAGGAGGAAATCTTCCATTTCTTTGTTCAAAATCTTGTGGGTTTTTGTACGCTAGTTCCATTGGAGTGGATTAAAAATTTTTACCTTACAGTGTAAGAAAACCTTTGATCCCAAGACTAAATTATTTCTATCCTGTTTTTCTGAATAAGGGTGATTTTTTGAGAGGGGATCTTATGTTTGCAGCAGGGGAAGCAGAAAACTCAGTTTTAGAAGTGTTTAATTAAATGTGCCTGCTGTTGAGGGAGGATGAAAATTTGAAGGAAGTGAGTTCGTGGCAGGGTGCATCAGGGAAACGATGCAATACCTGCAGATCACAATGAATGAAGTTTATTCATCGTGCTAGAACGATATCACGTGACTCCGCAATTCACATGGATAATCTTTTGCATATGTTCGTTGTGCATCTCTGCATGTGAAATACGTTACAGCAAGGTTATCTCTTTATAGTTCTGTACAAAAGTAATAATGTGCGCTCATGGCGGGCTGGAAATTGTCCTTTGTGGGAAATGTAAGAGAGTTGTTTTCAGCAGCTTGTTTYTGTAGCTGGATTTCTGAATGCTTCCTAATAACTGCACCGAGCWCTGTGGTGTAGTATTAGATAGGTGGCACAATGTTGTGCAATGTTTAGATACTGAACATGCAGATATTATACATTTTTGACCTTCTCTGAGAATGGAAGAATAATACTGAACTCGTCGGGAGGAAGACAGACTGACCTTTTAGAGTTGGGTACCAGAGTGCTAGAAAACAAACAAGCAAACAAATCAGTTTGTCAAAATATTAGAGCAGCCTTGTTCAGGAAAACACAGTTTGAAGTTATTTACTTGTACGGGAGCCAGCTTAGCCTGTAGTTGTATTGCCGTACCAACAGGAGAGATTTGAAACTTGTTTAAATTTTAACTTGGCATTTAGCGCATGGAGCTAATTTAGCTCTTCAGTGTAGGAGTGGGTGGAATATCCTTCTGAAGAGCGTAATTACTGTAGGACCAAGTACTCGGCTGGAGAGAASTGTGAGCTGTGTTACCACCGCAGTTAGCGATGTAGTGACATGAATAGTTGCCTCAGGACAGTGCAATGAAGGAATTCTGAGTTCTTCTGGCACAATTCAGTGTATACACTGCATCATCCCATCCCAAATTATGAAGGCTATGCTGTGTGAAAGGCGCAGTGGTGTACACGCTTGGGAAAAAAGCAGAAGGTTTTGGGTGCAGCATAGTCTTTCTGTGTTGTTTTACTTTTTCAGTCTAGGCCAAATCTCCTGAGCCCAGATAAGGGCTTTTCTGTCCTGTTGTATTAGTGTCGGGGGACCGACAGCTGGTGGACAYGCTATAGCAGTCTCTCATACTTGGTGTGGTGGATCTTCCTTGCTGTTTTCTATAGCACACAACTTTTAACACTTCATTCACCTTTTTTTAGCACGGTCTTTTGATACCACGATGAGAGAGAGGCATCTGTCCCTGCTGAATAATACCAGCGTTCATTCAGCTTCTTCAGAAATGTCACCTTTGTAGTGATAGGATGATCACCCTGTCAGCTATTTTGTCTCAGTGCAGTACCTGGCTGCTGGAGAAAATACCAAAGGCATCTCCATGTGTAGTCAGAATCCTGTTATCAGCTTAGGCTGGTGCTATTTGCCTCCAAGGAAGGGATCTTCTCTCATTTTGTAGTAATAGTATTTGCAATTGTCTTTTCTCCTTTTGTAGTAGTAGTATTTGCAGTTGATGGATCTCAGTTTTTTGACGGTGGTCTGTATCTGTTYTCTTGCTTCTACAAAAGAGAGGGGAAATCACATATATGCTCTGGGACATACATCGTATCTGAAGCAGCACAAGTGTGCAGGCTGTCTGGTGGTCTATCTGTCGAGAAGACACTGACAATTACTTTCCTTTTTTGGGGTCTTCTGTCTAATGCTTTTGGGTGTTTTCCAAAAATGGTGTGATTTAGCAGCCTAAACATTGTTGAAACACCATAAGGAAACYGGGACAAGAGAAATTGAAGCCTACTCTCTGCCCACACACTACTGTTCTGCTGCTGCAGAGCTGGAGATATCGGAAACTGTCGATCGAGAAAGCCTCTCTCTTTGCATATGATGCTCCTCCGTCCAGAGGCTGTGTGACATGTCCTTCCTTATAAAGAGGAATGACGCGTTAATGCGGGATTTGAGCAGGGAGATGGAATAGTTGTGCAGTACACAGCTAGGTCTGGTGGCCAGCAACGTGAGCGATCTCGCTGAAAAGCTGCACTTAATTTGTATTTGCTATGCCGTACTTCTCCGGGAATACTGCTAGAGCACTTGGAGATATATTTCACGGCTCTGCTGCTGTAAGCTGAGCCACTCTGTGATTTTTTTAAGTGAATTAATGGCAAACATTGTTTGTCCTCTTAGGCACACAGGTGAGCAGGGGARAGGCAGTGGAGTTCAGCAGTCTTGGTACTCAATTTACCCCACTACATCCTGATGGAAAAGGTGTCGAGGGTTCAACTCCCCGTCAGTCTATGCAGATCTAAGCCAGCTGTGCTGTGATGCCATTTCTTCCTCTTCCGCAGCCCAGGATGCTTTCCTTGCTTCAGCAGCGTTGCTCATTTTCCTGACAGTAATCTAATTTGAGAGAGTTGATTTGGCCAAGTATTTTCTGCTGGCTGCGTTTTCTGCTTGCCTCAGGTCCTTGAACTGTGTCAGCGTTGGCACAGGAGAGAGCGACGGGGAATGCACCGCGAAGAAGAAAAGTGAAGGGTTTATCCTGGCAACTGCAGCTTTCATCAGCCTAAGCCGCTGTGTGGAGCSGCACCTCGAGGTACCCGCTCATGCAAAAACAAGGTGGTTTTTGCTCTTATCCTGGGTGGCTCAGCACAGGTCTGACAGCCGTGCAAAACGCTTACTAAAATGGCTTGTGATGTTAAGAGCAGGAGCTTAGGAATGGTGTCCAGTCCTGAGCTCTGAATCTTCCGCAGTTGTGATGCTGTCTGCCTCTTCAGTTAAATAAGTGTGTCCTGGAATAGGTARCCAAATCTCTTTTTGCTGAACCTTTGCATTTAAAGGATGAATGAACTATTTGTGACACAGTTAATACTTGTAAAGTAAAATAAGATTCTTGGATGAGAGGTGTTAGTGTTAATATGCCATAAATACTGGTTGAAATGTCAGAGCAGTATATGAAATTGCATTTGGGAAGTTCACCAGGTAATATTTTGAAGCTAAAGTAGCGTTATTTTTCAGAAAGTCTCTTTACAGAAATTTAATGGTTTTGTGGTTGTCCTCAAAATAATGTGCCTGACAGTCTTTCTGGTTCCTTTTAAATRAACTTAAATGTGTGGAACTGATGCCCTTGGACTCCTGACTGGTTTGTCTCATTAATGCTCGTCTCTCATTTAGCCGAGAGGATGATGGTCCTGAAAGTGATTTGTCTGCAACTTTTGGAAAATATCGTTTCAGTCAATCTTGGGTGCATGAAGAAGGGAGAGAGAGCATTCTACTCTCCAGGATGCTGATATTTAAAATTGGAATGCAGATAATTAGGGTAGGTCACTTGGCACTTTTTTTTCCCCTGTTTCTTATTTGAAGTGAACTCAGAGCACRCATTAAGAAATCCAGCGCAGGGAGTGTTACACAACTCTTTTTTTTTTTTCCTGCAAATATGTACTACTAAGAGCATGAGAATTTCTGTGCAAGTTTATGGTCCAGGAAGAGTGTCATCTTTCTGAATCTAGGAAGTGATGAGATTATTTTGCAGTAAGGTATTTTTTTAAATTTTCGTTTTGCCAAGAAGGTGCGTACTGTCCCGCCTTAAAATGTTTTATAGATTTGCTCCAACTTAACTGATGATTCAAGTTGTCTTACATTTTGAAACAAAGTAATTTGGTACCTTTGTTAAGCTCTTAAGAAGGTGCACCTGGAATTCGGGATGGTGGAAATCGCCTTGATAAAGGTGAAAAAGTGTGTCAGCAAGGGCAAAGACATTTCATAGCATTGGGATGTATTATGCAGCTAGAAGGGCAAAGAATGAGATAACAATGGCATACTGTCCTTTTAAAAACAAAGAATATGAAGTAGAAATGCACMAAATCGATCTGTTTTCTCTTTAACTGGATGATTCTGGCTGAAGTGAAGTGTGTTTAAAACTAACTGAATTGCTTTGGTAACAAGTACCTGGAGGAGGTCCAGAGCTGAGCTGCGTTATTGTCTTTCCCAGGAATGGTCCTTGTTAACTGAGCTGTGCTATATTAGCACGGTGACACAGCAGAAGTTTGTGTGAATACTACTGCCTTAACAGCTTTTGTTTAGGGAGTAATTTTTATCCTGGAGCTGTTGATCCAATGTATTTCATAAACACTAACGTTTACTGTGAAGTTCAAAGAGATAAAGCCCTGCATAAAAATGAATTGTTTGAACAGTGTACAGTCACTTGTGCAGTTTATTGCAGAAGAGGTCACCGAGCTTACGGTTTGGGAGATTTTAAAAAAAGATAAGCTCATTTGGCGAAATGTTTGCAGGTATGCGAGCAAGGGAAAATCTCATCCTCTTCTGTCTGTGCTGTAGAGCATCCAGTGGCTCTGTAGTTGAAGGGCTCTTCATTTCAGGTGGATTTTCCTTTTAATAGTTGAGCATAGCTACAAAGTTATAGTTTTAAAGGGGTTTTGGAGTTTATGCCTAAATATTTAAGTAGCTAAATCCACATGAGTTAAAAGCATATACTTAGACGGTCTTCTGAAGGAGGAAAAAGGTGCACAAATTCTTGTAAAGGGCCCCATCGGTAAATAATTTCAAAAAGCTGTTTAGCATAGTTGTGAAAGTAGAAGTCAGCTCTGCTAGGTGTTAGGCCAAGAGCAAGTCTGCACYGAGGAAAAGGTTGGGAATACAGAATGAGGGAATAACATGTTCCCTGCTCTGATATTTGGCAGGTGGAATGAAACCTGTGCCTTTTGAATCCTGGGCCACTGTCCAATGCTTTCTAATTTACACAGTTTGAGAGCGCAGAATTTTTTTTGCAGCCTTTGTTCCAGTGATGCCACTTGGAAGCCATTCTTTTGCGAGCTGAAAGTTTGCTGAGAGGGGCTAAGAAGGTTGTGAAGTGGCCGTCACACCTGATGTGAAGTCTGTGTTTCAAACTGCCAACAGGAATATGGGTATTCTAAATAAAGWGCGCAAAATTTCCAGCCTGTAAATTGCTTGTTAGCCTTCATCTTCTTGGAACTGTTAATTAATGGGATGATGTAGAAGAAATGAAAACTTGGCTGCAGATATGTGCAGTATCTTTCATTTTAACCATTTCCGTAGATTATGGAMCAGTTTTGTTAGGTCTGATGTGCTTTTTTTCCCCAGTTACTATCAATGTGTGCTGCACTTTATTCCTGCTGTCAGCTAGAATTAGGAGAGACTACAAGTAGTTCATCAGCATTTGTAGACATGTTTTATAGGACTATAAAACCATGTCTCTTTTGATGTGCTGAGCTTATTCACACTTAGTCCCTGTGTGACTAGCTTTAAAGGCAGTGAGTCGTACTCTTACTAGCATCATAAAAATACTGTGAACGAGAAAAGGCCAAACGCTCATCATGTCCTCACTGCAAGATGTCTGATCTGACAGCAGGGCAGGAGGGATTCATGCAGGCAAATTCCTCCTAATGTTAGAGAGTAGCTGATAGCTGAGGGAAATGTTTGGAAACTCTTTTGCCTAAAAGCCTTTCCGCTTCCATGCTGTGTACTTGTTGTGTTTACCATGTGTGACATTTACAAAACTGTAAGGTAGAATCTTTTTTTTTCCTGAAGTTTACCAGCTCTTGCTGCTTCTTTCCTGATGTGAAATCTCAACTTCGTTTCGGGCGGCCTGCGTGCTTTTATTCAGTAATTATTTGTGAYGTAGGAAACTACAGAATTGCATTAGCAAAAATCCTTTCTAAAATTTCTCTTTCCATAATCTTATTTTCCTTGTTTTTTRCTCATAGACCGGCGTGTTTGCAGGTGAGCCCCTAGCAATGACCTCCTAGGACTGAGGCCACGTGTGTCAAGAAGCTCAGCCCCGCTGAGATAGAAACTGTCAAGGTTATATCTGTGATGTTCAGAAGGGGCTGCAAAGGGTATTAATTTCTTCTTTTCTTTCTCATCCATTCTGCAAGCCGTGCTACTTGCCTCTTGTTCACACACATGTATCCCTTTACACCTCCTCCCATCTTTGTTCCTTCTTCCCCTTTCTTTATCMACACCACGCTCTCAGCCTGGCTCCAGGGCCCGAGGAAGAAGAGAAGGTGCAGCATTTATGGACGTGCGTATGTGAGGACCTAACACCGTAGGTGGGACAACAGCAGCTCCTTACCACTTGCCGAAGGCGACCGCAAGGCTGCGCACATACGCTTGGAAGCCGTTGTCGCTGCAGCTCTGGACACATAGGCACCACTTTGAAATGTGTTGTGTGTCACTAGCAGTATACATAAAACATTTTAGGAACATCTACTTCACAGCATGCTTCTCATCATCAAAGTGACTTAGTCATCTGATCTCACCAGGGTGATGCCATGCTGTATTTTACCCATGGGGGAGCTAATGTTTGAATGAGTGAAACAAACGGAAAGGTTTGGAAGTATTTCTATTATTTCTGGTGTGCCTGGTTTGATACTGTAGGAGGAGGGGAGTATATTGTGTGAGGTTTTTGTTGTTGCTAGTAAGAGTTTCTAAGATTTTTTTTTTGTGTTTTTTTTTTTTTTCTCATGACATTATGGATGCTGTGCGCCACTAAGAATCAGGACATGAATATGCAAAGCACCCAATAAAAATTGGAGACGACTGTTTTGCTGATGATCTGCAGGCTTCGATATTTTGTTTATTTTGTACTTTTTTTTTTATGGTTGTGCTGACCAGCTGGCTTTTGAGATGGTTTTATTTAGGAAGTCTGCAAATAGCTCTCAGTGATTTTTGAGTAATATGTCATTGGGTTTATATACGCATAAGTGTTTCAATGTATAGTGCAAACTCTGTTTATAGATAATGAAAACTTGAGTCTGAAGYGGTTGGACTGTGGTGCTTGAGGACAGGTCATGGTGAGAAAGTATCTAAGCATAGAATCAGCCTTACTATTTTTTCTTAATTACTTAGTTTGTAATTATTCTTTGGCTTAAGCAATTTCAGCTGTACAAGGCTTTCAGCAAGTTTTCGCCAAAGTACTCAGTTGTAAGAGAACATAGGTTCTGCTTCTATATATATTGTGCAAATGTGTATGTACAAACCACCAGCAAGTGGCTGATGATTCACCGGTGATCTCTGGACTGAGAGAGGGTGAAGAGCTCGCAGCCTGTGTGCTTTGCAGGAAATGACAAATTCCCAATTTACGTTAAGAACAAACAACCCCCCTCCGCCCCCAAATCCTTCTGTTATGCTCAGCGGTGTTCTGGTAATGGCATTGTAAGTCAGCATTTTTTGACATCTAAACATGAATTTAAAAAAAAAAAAAATCCCCATTGACTTGTCAGAAATAAACTTGAGAGAAACTGCTTTCTCTCTGTTCTGGTGGCTGAAATGGAAAATCTGAATTGCATTTCATATCTCTGCTCTGTCTTGCTTTCTTCGTGGGAAGTGCCGATGCTGTGTGCTTCAAAAGTGTTGGCACAAAGTCTATGACATAGACTTTGAAATGGCTGATTTTTATTTCTCTATTATAAATGTTCTGATTTCATTTTTTTTAAATGAACAAAAAAGACTATTTCAAAAATCTGAACTAAAATCAAAATTTAATTTTGTTTCATGTAGTTAACAATCTAGTTTTATTTTTTTGTTGGTTTTACATGCTTTTAGACTCTTTGGAGAAGGTTTACTAATCAGTAACTGGTTTTAGCTCTCGATACGTAAAGGTATGACGGGCTTGCTGATTGGACCCTTTTGTTATTTGCAACACCAAAAATCAAGTTTTAAATGTGAAATACGCACTTCTCTGCCTTATYGAGTGGGATACTGATTTGCATGATCGTTTAGCGGGTATTTCTCTAACCACATAGCATGTACATCTACGTGTTTTGACTGGCCCAGAGCCAGCAGTAAGTAATGGAACTTCATGCAGGGATTTATGTAAATTCTAAATAACTGCACGGTGTGTTTCTGCAGACCCCTTTTCCCTGGCAGGCTGTGCCCTGTGGAACTCCCAACCCACATGCCTTCACCAAACACGGCCACCAAAATAGGGTTTAGAGAGATCCGGAGAAAACGAGCTTGGTGAGAACAGAAGAGCCCAAGTCCTGAACTTGTGGAAGCAGGAAAAGGGAATTGATTTAGTCAGTACTGCTTCGTTTCAAGGTACATGATTATTTTAATTCTCAATTTGCCCCACTCGGGCCAGTCRGGTCCGCTGGAGCAAATGCGGAATGGGAGCAGTAAGCTTGATCGTTTCCTGATGTCAGTGGCCCTACAGGTTTGGTAGGCCAAGGACCGCAGTGGGTTTTCCAATTTAAAAGAGTAAAATTTTAATATTGAAATATGCATTCCCTCTGTTTAAAGATTTAACTTTGAAGATTTGCTTCCAAAGCTGACCATTAGGGACAATTACAGAAGATTCTCAGCTTCCTTTTTAACCACCCCATTTCCCCAAAAGTGATAAAAATAGCATTGGTGGCACTTTATTCTTGTGGTCGTTCTGTCTTCTGCCCATAGTAAATACCTTGCATCTTTAGGGAGGAGCAACTTGAAAACGTTTTGGTTTGACTAGATCTGTGTTTCGTACTTGTAATCTTTCCTTTCCCTCCTTTCTCAAGTGTTCCTCTTGTCTTGACGTGCAAACTTCAGAGAGATGGTAGATCTCACATTGGTTTCGTATGCAAATTTGTTCTCTTGCAATCTTGAGCTTCTAGGCTTGACAAGACTGCTCTTCAGTTCCACGTTACAAAATGAGTTTGCCRTATTTATGGTTGATCAGTCAGTGATCGAAGTTGGTCTGGATGTTGAAGCTTCCTATTTCACGCAGCAAATACAAGTGGCGGTAGCCCGCTGTAAGGCTGCTGGTAGCTGGTGTCTGTAAACAAGCCCTTTATTTTTCTCTTCCATGTTCTTCGACTATGCATCTTCAGCAAGGCCCTATATAAAGTTCCAAATGTTGCAGTGTTGAAGACCCGCCTGAAGAACAGGAAAGACCCGTATCTATCAAAATATAGAATACGTACGCAAAAGTAACAGCAGTATTTATTCCAGAGTCCACATGTTAATTGTTGCTTGTAAGCAAACRACTGGAAAAGACGGTAACTGTGTCCATGCTAGGAACCATGGAAACCCATGTTCTCCTGAGAAAAGGGGGAGATAAGGGAATTAGTTAATTAAATGTGGCCTGTATACAGTCCTTCTACTATTAGTATGTAATTAAATGCCTTGTAAAGCTCTTTGGGGTCCTCGTTTACTGGAAAAGGCCTAAGAAATGTGTGATTGTTGGTGTACTCTCACTCGCAATGTGTTGAAGCTGTGAGCTGGAAACTGATTAAAATAATACKAAAATGTGTTGCATTGTTAATTCATTCTTTCCAATAATAAAAGYTGGACTCCCTCTGCTTTGCATTTATAGCATAGGCTTGAAAAAACATCAAAGAGCAGCACTAGGAGAAGAGAATGAAAAATACATGTGTGCTTAGCTTAGATGCTGTGGTTTTGAGTGATGTGGTTCTGGTGCTTTTATTTACTGGAGCATTGTCTTTTATTTTTAGTATTACAGTGCAACGTAATGTCACTGATCGATTTTTACCATGGTTTCTGTGGGTGAAATGTTGTTTCCCAAAGCTTTTCTGGTGGAAAACTTGGTGGTGGTGCCTGTTATTCCCAGTGTAGTAGTGGCTGAGGGGCCCCGTTAAGTGCTATAAAAATAACTCTGAAACTGTGTTCAACTCAGCACTTGTTTTTCTGTAGTTTTTATTGACCCGTCGTCTGAATTTCTGTGAYAGATAGGGTTTTCCAAAAGAGTCAAAGGCATTTAGGATCTAACTCCCTTGGCAATCCAGTGGGACTTGGGCAACTAATTACTTTGGATTCTTTTGAAAATCCCAGATCTAATTTTGCATTATAACAATATGATTTTAGAGGGGGGCAAACCTCCAAGAAAAATAACACTTTGTGTAACTTTTTTTTTTTTTCCCAAATAGACAGGGGAACTGTTTGCCTGGCCTTGCTGATGGCTGAGTCTCTTGTGTTGAACCTCCTTTGGAAAAGGCTTGGAGCAGGAGGTCATATTGAAGGGTGGAGGACGAAGGGCTGGTTGCTGTCTTTTCCGAGGGCTGACCCGTGGCCTTGTGCAATACCCGAGATGAACAGGATTCTTGTCTGCCACTTGGTAGATTCATTCCAATTGCAGAAAGGTTAATCRTGTCATTAATTTTCTCTCCTAGGCTTAAACGGTTGGAAGTTGCTGCATATGACAGGGAGAATAATCCAAATCAGTTACACCTCCCAGCGGGTCRGTAAATAGATAAATCAGAGTGGTCCCTTAAGCATAATATCAAAAGTCTTTCCCATTTTGCTCACAAAGGACAATGAAATAAACGGGTAGATTTACACCTGATTAGCTAGGACACAATAAAAGGATGATCTCACTTTATTACAATGATTTGGTGCTATATTCCCTTGCTGTTTAATCGGTGTGTCACATGCCTGGTGCCCTGTTAGAAAAACTGCATTTCCCAGCCACGTTACCTGCCAAAGTGATAGAGGATGGTGCCTTTGAATTGTTCTCTCACGCTAACCTCTCTCGATAATTTGCCTTAATTCACGATGGTGTCTTTCCTTTAGAGCCCGTCTTGGTCCTAATGTGGAAAAATTAAGACGTTACCAAAGATCCGTGGATGTGATGACTGCGGTGGAGAGCGTTCTGAAAACTTTTGTAATCTCTCTGTAACGGTGCTGCTAATACCTCCCTGTTAGTATGTACAGATCCTTGCATTTGACTGGAGATTAAGCTAGTGATGTCCTTCAGTTTGTCTGCAGTGTGGTATCAGACACGCCGTTCAACTCTTGCAATTCCATTCACGGAAAGCAGCAGCACATGTGTTTGTATCTTTGTTCTTCTTAAAACCGCATTGCTTGTAGCTCTTCAGTACTGTGTAAGACAAGCAATTGTAGATTTGTTTTTTTTTTGCTTTTCAAGTTAGCCATATTTTCACTCTAGAAGCTTCAGCTTCCTTTTTTTTTTTTTTTTTTTTTGCTTTTCAAGTTAGCCATATTTTCACTCTAGAAGCTTCAGCTTCCTTCTGTGTTGCAAGGCGAATACGGTTGGAAAACTTTTTGTAAAGGACACTATAATTTGTGATTTTCAAATCTTAGTATCTCAGAGTTATTTGGAAGGATGAATAAAGCCTCTGCATCTCTGGGCAACAGGTACTTTAATGCATCTGTGTATATGTAGATCAGAAGACGTGAGTTGTAGAAATTTGTACGGCAACTTAGAAGTCAGTCGTCCCTTAATGGCAACCTGTGTGATTCCTTTAAATTCTCTGAGGTTGCAGRTTGTATAAAGCCGGTTAGAATTTGGTCCTTGTATTCCCAAATCCCGCTTTCCTTTCTCAGCAGTGATTCTTTCAGCATAATATTCTTTGGTTCAGTATTCTTCAGCGACTGAGTTTGAGAAATGTTCTTTGTTACTTATGCCTCATATCTACTGTTATGCCTATATTCCCTTTACTTTATATATACTGTGTTTTCTGAAAACTAGCTAGATGTTAATCTGAATTTTTGCATTGATGGGCTTACGTGTACTCTGTAGTCAAACACTAGCAGAAGCAAAATGATTTCCTCGTTCTTGCACTCCACCTAAACATGTATTGACATTCTCTGCAAAGTCATTTGAACGAAAATCCAAACATCAAATACCCGAGTGAAGGGATTCTGCAGGTGCAGATGAGAATGAGATTATGAGACTTATCTCCAAGGTCACAAAAATGTGTTCTGCCTTTTGAGAAGTCTTTATTGTAATGTTGAGTGGATTGTTCATTGTGTGCTGTAACTGGTGCTGCATGTTCCCAACAGTTCAGCCTCCTGTGATTAGCGAGAAGTGCTAGCCTTGTATTTTCTGTTAGTGCTTTTTTAAAGGCCAAGGGTTCAGGTTGAAGGTTTTGTTAAACATTCTTCTCTTTTGCATTTAGTTTTGCTGTGAGCTATATAATTAACAATTTCCTTAAAGATCGAGTTAAAGGTTCRCATATTAATTGATGGTATAGAAACACAGCCTCCTGCACAAATTGTAATAGTTCTTTATGGTCTGTGTAAGATTATTGCGTGATCTATTAGGGACATGKTCTTTTGTATGCATAATATTGTGCTGTATTAATGATCCTGAGAGTTCTTGGCTTCATTCTGAAAGGTTGTGTAGAAGGATTGTGAATCCCTTTAATATCTCTCAGCTGCAGCCCCCTCAGAATTGTAACTCGGTGTCTGCTAAAGGGGTAAGTTCTGGCAAACAAGAGTAGTGCAGTGAGCAAATAAGTTCAGGATAGAGCAATACAGTTAACTTTAGGGGAAATTTATTACTTTAGATTTTTTTTTTTTTCCTGGCTGGGGAACAGATATTAGGGTGTGGTTTTTGTAGCGTAAACCAAAGACWAAACATACCTTTAATGAGAAAAAGCAGATGAGCTCAGTTTTAAAAGAGTCTAGAAGTAAAGATCCCTCAAATAGTCCCTGTGACACCAGCTGCTTTGCAGGACAGATGTTCCAGAGCCAGCCTGAGATGAGCAGTTTYAGGTACTGGTCAGTCTGTTTGCTCAATATAGTCCCAATTTATCAATAGCCAAATAACTCCTGTATCTGCACACCAGTCTGCTACGCAAGACATAATTTAGAGCTTGGGATAGACTGCTAAACCATGTGCAACCATGTGCGTGTTTGGCAAGGGAGGAACAAGGGAGTGAGTGGTATTTAAGTGGGGGTTTTGTGCTTTTACTCTTAGAATAACCTCTCTAGTGCTGAATGGTTTAATCAGATATATATGGTACTGCTTGCAACTCTTCCAGCTTGATGCAGAGGTAATTTAATAGTAGTACGATTATAATCCCAATTCTGTGAAACCCTCCCTAGTGGAATGGGAGTGGAGAAGCAAACTTTTTCAAAAAATGCTGTAAAATTTTTGYTATCTTGTGGACAAAAGATCTTTTGAAGAGCTCCTCTATTCTGCTTTCCAATTCCTTTYTGTCTTGAACAGGGCTTTTTCACACCACCAACTTTCTGTCATCRTGTGTCCATGCATTCCACCTGCTGAAAATGTCTTTATCTTTTCACTGTAGTCCTGGCTAAGATATTGGAAAGGTAAAACTTCTTGAAGGTGCGTAGAGTATTTAAAATACCTTTATGAACATGAACTTTATTCTGAACATGAGCCGGCATGTGCCCAGGTGGCCAAGAAGGCCAACGGCATCCTGGCCTGTGTCAGGAATAGTGTGGCCAGCAGGAGCAGGGAGGTGATSGTGCCCCTGTACTSGGCACTGGTGAGGCCGCACCTCGAATCCTGTGTTCAGTTTTGGGCCCCTCACTMCAAGAAGGACATTGAGSTGCTGGAGCGTGTCCAGAGAAGGGCGACGAGGCTGGTGAAGGGTCTGGAGCACAGGTCTGATGAGGAGCRGCTGAGGGAGCTGGGGDTGTTTAGCCTGGAGAAGAGGAGGCTGAGGGGAGACCTTATCGCTCTCTACAACYACCTGAAAGGAGGCTGTAGAGAGGCGGGTGTTGGTCTCTTCTCCCAAGTAACAAGCGATAGGACGAGAGGAAATGGCCTCAAGTTGTGCCAGGGKAGGTTTAGATTGGATATTAGSAMAAATTTYTTCACTGAAAGGGTAKTCAGGCATTGGAACAGGCTGCCCAGGGAAGTGGTGGAGTCACCATCCCTGGAGGTGTTCAAAAAACGTGTGGATGTGGCGCTTTGGGACATGGTTTAGTGGGCATGGGTGCTGGGTTGATGGTTGGACTCGATGATCTTAGAGGTCTTTTCCAACCTTAATGATTCTATGATTCTATGATTCTATGAGCACAGAATTGAAACTTTTGGACCTCAGCTCATTGGGTGTCATTATCTGCTTGAAAAGACTCTACATGATCTTGAAGGAGCTGCAGTATCCCAGTGAAAATGCTTCTGTTGCACTGACAATGGTTGCAGGGATTGTTGCTCCTTTTGAGCTTCAGAGTGCCAAATTYGGGGGTTTTTGAGGTGGTGTGTCAGTGTGGCACTAGAGAAGGGGGAAAAAAACAAAACAAAACAAAACAATGGCTAGTCCATCCAAGGGGAAGGATTAATCGTTTTGGAGTGAATGTGAACTTTTTTAGATGCAYTGGGCTGTAATTGAGTTAATAGATGTCCTTTTTTGCCTTACTCTAAAGAGCCTGATGGTTGTGTTAAAATAATATCAGTCCCAGCACCTCAGTAAGATCCTGATGATGCTGGCATTTATGCACCTGCTTAATTTGGTTTTGAAAGTAAGGCCAGCAAGACTGCCTGTGAGACTTCACTTAAATTATGTGCTGGCTTAGCAGAATAAAGCTGACTTGGTGTACTTAATGAATCTGAAATGATTTCCACGAAGTATTTGCTGAACCTCAGCTTATTTCTGCAATCTTGAAAATGGCTCATTAATTGATGGGAGATTGACCGTCCCTTTGGACAAAAGAAGTTACATCCAAATTACAGTTTCTCTTCAACAGAGCTGACTTTCTAATTCAGATCATCAGTAGAGTGGCCCCAGGCAGTTGCATTTGTTTTAAAGAAGCCTTTGGGTTTAAGACATGCTTTTTTCTTATCTGCTACATTTTGTCTCAGATTTTCACCGAATCACGCACAATGATTGAGGTTGGCAGGGACCTCTGGAGGTCATCTGGTCCAACGCTCCTGCTCAAACRGGGCCACACAGAGTCAGTGGCCCAGRACCACGTCCAGATGGCTTTTGAGTATCTCCAAGGACGGAGACTCCACAACCTCCCTGGGCAGCCTGTGCCAGTGCTCAGTCATCCTCACAGTACAAAAGTGGCTCTTGATGTTCAGAGGGAACCTCCTGTGTGTCAGTCTGTGCCCATTGCCTCTGGTCCTGGCACTGGGCACCACTGAACAGAGCCTGGCTCCATCTTCTTTGCATCCTCCCCTTCAGGTATTTATACACATTGGTAAGACTCCCCCTTGAGCCTTCTCTTCTCCTGACTGAACAGTCCCAGCTCCTTTGCTCATAGGACAGATGCTCCAGACCCTTCATCATCTTCATGGCCCTTTGCTGGACTCTCTCCAGTATGTCCATGTCTCTCTTGCACTGGGGAGCCCAGCACYGGACACATCACTCCAGGTGTGGCCTCCCCACGCACCCACAGTTTCTTCTCTACACCCAAACTTCTGGTTGCTTCTCCATCAGCTTCTAAACCTGCCCATCCTTGGATTATGATCACCCCATTTGTTAGGTTAATCTGTTCATGCTTTTAGTGATTTTACTATCCATTATATTCTGTACATTGTATATTAGTGTAGGGCAAGCTCATGCTCTAACTATAAATATTCATGTAAGTTGTATATACAACTGTACCGTGACAAGCAACTGGCTGTTGTTGCTTTCTTGCACAGAATGAGAAAATCTTGTATTTAAATCTTAAGGGTAACGCCTGTAAATTGCCCATTTTTCCAAGGCATTCATCGGGTGTTTTTAGACTCCTCTTGTCTGAAGAGGGACTTGCCGTAGCAGATAGAGTCTCAGGTTGGAGAACAGCGTGAGTCASTCCTGATTCTGCATTTGGTTTTCTGTACAACCTTGGACAAGTTGCTCATTTGAAATAACGTGGATAGTTTGCCTTATAATAATGTGTGCTAAACCGGAGGCTGTGAAAGGCAATGTAAAGGCTATTGTGGCTTAATGTTTAAATTCTCCGGTACATTATTTATATAGACCCTTTGTTTTCTTTGGCGGATGTGTTCCTGTAATATCCTTTCAGATCTTTATTCTCATATGGTCTGGTTGATGAAACAAATGCCAATGTTATTTTTGAGTGTCAGATGGATGTAGAGGCTGTTCAGTAGCTATTCTGTTGTTTAGCTCACTTGTTTCCTTCATTCCCCAAACTCCTATCTTCCCTGAATTTACTGTTCTGGTCCTTCCTTACTGCTGCATTAATGTCTGGAACACTTCCTATTGATTTTCTGTGTTGGTGATGATTTCCTCTTCTGAACACGGTTGGGAAGAATTGTAAGTCATTTGGTCAGAGAAGGTTTTGTGCTTCCTAAGATCTAGAGGACCATTTAAAATCTTTTCTGTAACCTGATTTGAAGAGGTTTGATATTCTTGTTTGTTGACATGTGATTTTATTAAGGTCACTTTGTGCATTCCTGTCTCTTTGGTAGGCTTTGTTTTCAGCACAGCATGAAAAGCTGTTTTGTTTTTTGTTTAGGAAAAAATCTTATATTATGAATTAAATTTAATATTTCATTTTGGGGTTCCTCTACAAACCATTTACTGAAAGCAGAACAGCAAAAGATTCAATTTAGTCATCGTCTGATCGGTAAAAACCTTCTTGTGAGACTTTAAGGAAAAAGGAGCATTTTGAGGTGGAGAGAGATTTATTTGTGAATATTGATCTGCAAGTTCTGAGTTGCAGAGATAAGTGATTAATCCATGTGCCATAATCTATCAGAATTTGAATGGGTTCTTGTTAAACGCTTCATTCCTAGGATAGAACTAATAGTTTAGAAATTATCTGTTGTTATCTGGTGTTTAGACTGATAGAGCAGCAGTTGGGAACAGGCTTCAAGGATGCTGCTGGAGTTTTTTTGTCTGAGATTTGCAGGTATGGGGRTATCAGTGTTGTCAGTGAGGTCCTGATCTACAGTGCGTTGAGTACTTTGGCCCTAATCCAGAAAAGCAATTAAATGTATGGCATGATTGGGACCGTTCACATGTTTTAAGTTGTGTGTGTGCTTAAGTGCTTTGCTGGCYCACGGCCAGACCGCTCAGCACCTTGCGGCATGAAGACAATATTTTTGTAATAAGCTAAGGTAGAACCTTTTTCAGAAGGTGACTGAAGCTGATTTCCATATCTTTACTGGGAAATAGCCCAGCCTGACTCTCCAAGGTTCAGAGTAGCTCAAGGGAGTGTTGTGTGTTTATTGAATATCTCTGTCWCTTCTGGACTATGAGGATAATGAATAAAGTTGTCATTTATATTCTGCTGTTTGTCAACTTGCAAATGGGGTGATCGGTGGATAACAGGTCATTATATGTTTAACAAAATCTGTCATGTTGGGGATTAAAAATGTCATTCCTCAAAAACTGAAGGGGTTGGGTGTACTAATGGAGCCAGGCACCTGTGTCAGTGCTGTATTGTTTCCATATGTGAACAGATAACATTTTCTCCTATGCTTTCAGCGCTACCAATATTAGTATGCAGTGAAAATGGGGAATTGATTTTTTAGACATGGGCATCTAATTGCTCCAAGAATTTGWGTGTTCTGTGTTCATGAATTATCCTCATCAAAAGCCAGGCTGTCTGTACAGATGCATCGGGAAGCTCCCACCAAAATTGAATTCCTTTCCTGCGGAACAGATTTCCAAGAAATCACAGTCCTACCTGAAACCTAAATAGACAAGAGAAAGAATAGGAAGAGAAGCACCCAAGTTGATGTGCAGCAAGTACTCCAATTAAATGGAATAACATTGTGGAAAAAGTAGAAGAGTTCGAGGTCTTTTTGTTGTGGTTTTTTGTTGGTGTTTTTTTTTTTTTTCTTTTCTTAAATACAGGCTGATTCTCCAGATGAGTGGGTTCTCCCCCCAAAAAAGGGGAGACGTTTTGATGCCAAAGGTTATTCAGCTTCTATGACATTCGTGTTTGAGGCACTTCACAAGTACTCATCTTAAAAAGCTGACTTGGAGCATGGTATGGGTTGAGGCAATTTGATTGGAATATTTTGCAGAAAACTTGCTACAGAATGTAAGTAGCAATTAAAGAAGGCATGAGACATCTTCTTTCTAATAAAATCTAAGACAAGACTACTGAGTGACCGAACAGATTAMGGGCACAGAGTAAAGGGTATTTTTTGCTTATTTTTTTAGAGAGAGCAAGTGTGTTGTGGTTTTTTTTTTTTAGAGAGGAAAAAATGACTAATGGGCCCTTTCAGCAAGTAGAACTTAAATATGTGATCTTAAAGATAGTAGGGCAGTGACAAAGAAAGCAGTGAATTCTAACATTTGCTCAGTTCCTTTACAAATGAAAATGTCTAAAATATGTGATGGCTCTTCAGTCAGGGGTGGATGAACGGGATATTATGTGGATGCATCTAGTTGTCATGATAATTTAAGAGGGACTATTTTCTTATCTGTATGAAAATTGGGTGGTGATAGATGTCAAATATTTGTCTTGAGTAGTAAAGTAAATATTTGCTATCTAACTATCCCCATCAGTGAACAAATCACTTGCAAACAACAACATATTGCAAGGAGGAGGATGCATGAAATTACATGAAAATTAAAGATGAAGCACCTGAATGAAAATAGATACCAAATAAAACTAAAAACCAAGTTAAATAAAAATTAGGTGTTTGGATTCCCTTGTGATCAAGAAAACCAAATTATAGAGTGTGTTATGCAAAGGTGGTGAAATGACAAATGTCAGTGGAAATCTGTAAAGCTGTTTGCAGACTATGCATGGAAGACAGACTTTTTGTAGGAGGTGGAGGAACATGGCTTTATTTAAAGAATTCCTCTGTCTAGTGAGATAAAAATTCAGAGTAGAGAGGACCACATATAGAGACAAAAATACTATGCTGTAAAAATTGAAGTGTATTAGCAGGTTTTATTAGTCTGTGGATTGAGGAGTGGAAATGGAGTGTAATATTTATTTATTTAATTATTTATTTCATTAAAAAGGTCAGAGACCAGCACTTGTTAACAGAATTGTGGTGTCTGCCATCCTCCATTCTTGATGTTTAAGTTGGGTAAGTGGAAGAGTCAGAACCTGTTGATGGAGACCTTGTCTTTGACTGGTTCTTGTAATGGCCAGTTCAAGAGCCCACGGGAGGAGGGAAGTGTTTTTTAGGTTAAATCTTGGATTGCTGTCTGACATAGTGTGGTTTTAAACGAAAAGAAGGTAGATCTAGACTASGTATAAGGAAGAAATTTKTTACRATGAGGGTGGTGAAACACTGGCACRGGTTGCCCAGAGAGGTGGTAGATGCCCCATCCCTGGGAACATTCAAGGTCAGGTTGGACGGGRYTCTGAGCAACCTGATCTAGTTGAAGATGTCCCTGCCYACGGCAGGGGGGTTGGACTAGATGACCGTTAAAGGTCCCTTCCAACCAAACTATTCTATGATTCTAAGAACACGAAACACAAGGGTCTTCAGCACAGCTAAGGGGCAGGTAATGGGGTAAAAAAGTGATAGGTTTTTCATGTGACTGCAGTTGAATGGGGGAGCTGCTGCTTGAATCAAAACTTGCTCTGCCAAGGTCCATCATCTTCATGATTTATTATCTCTTTATGGGTTTAAAATTTGTAACTAGAAATGGACTGAAGAATGCAGGCACTGGGRTGGATCTTTGGTCATGAAATATGTTGCAACAGTCCGTGTTTTCCACAGGCTCGTTATGGGCAAATTTGCAYATGAAGGAAATGAATGAAACTCCTTGTCTGCTCTCCCTGACGAACGTCAAACTTGAATAGAGAAGTCAAATCCATGTGTTTTAGATGCTTTTCTGTGGGTTCTGTTTTCTGCTTGCAGAGAATTTCATCCAAGTCTGTACTAGCTGTCGTTCTACTATCCCTCTTTCTGCAGTACCATAAATGAGGTCAAGTCTGAGGAAATCAATAATTATCTGAGAAGTTGGATAAATCTGAAGAAAATACTATGAAATCCATGCAAGACCATGTAACTTAATAACAAAACATTTTTAATGTTTGTTTTGCATACACCTTCTTTAATGCCACTTGACAGGCCCAAACTCAGTAAAGATAGGTTGATGTGTAGGGAGGATATTGCCTTCTTTTATAATCTTCATTCTGGAAGGTTAATACTGAATTAATTGTTAGAGAAGTGGCCAGAGTAAATCTGGCCCATCCAGAGAAAATAAAGACCAAATCTTAAAAAAAATCCTAAATGCAGAAAGCATGCTGCGAATAAGAAAAGTAGCAGTTTAGATTTGGTGTCATTTTTAGCCTGATTGCCCACATGAGAGCTTTGCTTTTGCATTGTCCAAGTTTCGTTCTCTAAAACCTTGATAATTCACATTTGACTGGCAGATTAAAATTTAGCTTTGGGCATTTCTACAGGTTTGGTGTAGATACGTGACCTGGTTAGTGCTGCTTCTGAGCGAAAGACGGTAGGATAATAAATGTATAGAAACCTACAGAGGAGAGTGGTACTGTGAATGGCCTCACCATGGGAGACGCTTCAGCCAGAGCTTATGTTTTGCGATATACATGAGATGAATAAACTGTGAGAACCAGTGCCACAGAAAACCAGGCTTCTCGCATGCCATCTGCTAAGCAGCTGAAAAAGAAATGAATTGTATTGTCAGAGAAGTGTTAGAATACGTCGTGCTGTTAACGAACGACAATGTGAGGAGCCTCAAATCCCAGGCAAAACATGTAGCAATTATGGGATAACTTTTCTCTGCAATTCAGTAGTTTAAAGGCGGATTATGTTTTACGACATGAAAAGGTACAGTGCTTCCAAAATTCACTGATTTATTCTTTCAATACGYGCATGTATTTCTTCTTCCCTTTCCCTCCTTTCTTTGTTACGTACTGRCTACAGACTTCCGTTCTATAACATCTAACCAAGGATTGAGTTGCAGCAAGACTCTACTGGGCTTTCTTCAGTGGGTCTTGTCCAGTCTCCCCTTCCCTTTACGAACCATCCTGGATTTAAATGAGGAGGTTCGAGGATTTGTGGTATTTTATTTTATTTTTATCTCTGTTTTTTTTTTTTCTTTTTTCCCCCTAACCTGCCCTTGGTCACCATCATTATTCTCCCTTCTGTTCCATGATAATCACAGCATAAGCAACACCTTCATCCAAGGAGAATAACGTCTTTCAAAAACCTCAGGAGATTCTGGAAAACCATAAAAAGGAAAATCCAGACACAGCCTTTTAAAAAAGGAGTCAGGGAAGCAGGGGGAGAACCCAGGGACTTCTAAAGCAGTKTATTTTAACTCTGACTTCTCAAAAAAAAAAAAAAAGTAGAAACCTATAAACTGTCTAAGTAACATATAAAATCAGAGGAAGAATTACTGTTGCTGTATGTCAAGCATAAGCTGTCAACTGATTTAATTTCCTTCTGAGAGCTGGTGGCAGGGATTGTGGAGGAGGGAGGAGCAGTGGGTGGCCTATGTCGTGGCGACAGTAAGCCTTCTGCTAGCGTTTCATACGCGTTTTCTCATAACTGACTTGCGGAACTATGGTGTAGATAAAACTGTAATGAGGTGGGGTAAACAACTGGCTGGAAAAGGAGAAGTTATGAAGGGTGTGCTATTAAGGGATTTATCTAATGGCTCTTTTGAGTGCTCTGTCTGGGGCTTGGTACTATTCAATATTTTTGTTAATGTCTTGAATAATGCAGCAGAGAATCGTAAAATGTGCAAATACCATGCTGGAAGGCGGGGCTTGGAAGCATACTGGAGAATACAGTTAGAATTTGGAAGATCTTAATAAACTGAATTTAAAAGGAGAAGTATACATTTGGCTATTTCCGTGTATGGATGTGAAGTGAATAGTTGGGTATGGCTCATCTTTGGCCAAGGAGTTGTGTGGTACACGGGATCGCAAATGGGATGTGAATCAGTATGTCACCAAAAAAAAAAAAMAGTCAAGCATTGCCCTGCTGAGTACCAGAGGAGCATGGCCTGCAGAGCGTCTGGAAATAATCCCATTCTAGTCATTGTTGAAAAGATTTCAGGTGTGGTCCTATGTCCTCTTTGACTATGGTCTCAAGGAAGAAGCCAAAGAATAGGGAGGGGAATTCAAAGGAGTTCAACCAGCATGATCAGAGATTTAAGAAGAAAATTGCTCGAGTTAAAAAGGAACAATCCATTTACTTACAGGTGAGAAGACTAAGGGGTGGAGGGAGGTCTTTGCTTTCAAATGGATCAAGAGAGTTGAAAAGAGGAGGGGAATCACATGTTTTCCAGGATATGATCRGATAGGAAGTACTGAGCTTAAAGACTGGCAAGGGAGACTTGAACATTTCTTGTCTTTATGTCTAACCTRATGGCTAGTGTATGTAAGCAGTGAATGATTGAGGGATGTTATACTGTTGTTGTGTAGCATCCTTAAAAACTTGCAAGCATCTGTCAGGCATGACAACATAACTGGTTCTTCGGGGCGTGGGGATGCACTAGGTGATCTCTTGAGGTCTCTTCCAATTTTCTGTGGTTCCAGGAAAATCAGTGGGATTATAGTCCTGCCATCAACAATGATGGATGAAATGCTAGAGAGCCAATCCACCGGCTCGCCGGTTATCAAGCTTTGAAACTTCGCCTGTTTGATTTAGTTCTAAATACTGCCTTGCAAGTTGGGATTTGGAAGAACAAGACATTGCAATTAAATGTAGAATTAACGAAAGAGGGAGGGTATGCGTTGCATTTAACTTCACACTTCTGGTTTAAGTGCCAGAATTAAAATCATCAGCTCCCTGTGTGGTCTCCTTATTTGTAAGAATTCAAGTGACATTAAAATTGGATTAGTAATGAGCTTTTGGTTGAAGGACCAATATTAAAATCAAGGGAATCTGAAGGAGGAGGGAGGGGGAGTGGTGGTTTCCTTGTGAAGTCTTCGTTGGCAGTGGCAAACTGTGTGTGTGGATGTGCACGCACCTTCCTCCTCTTAAAAGCTTTATCCTCATTTCAGCCATGTACCAGAATCTTATTTGCCTTGATTTATAAATTATTCACACTTGGACTGTGATGCCTTTAAACTTTTTGAAAATAAAGGTATATATTAGTCCTCCATTTATGACTGATRGGATCAGGGGGAAAAGCAGCAGACTAATGGAAGGGAGTAAGGAAGCACTTGGGAGCTGCTGGCTCATACTTGACAGTGATTTGTGTGTCTGTAGGTTTTAAAGTGCACGGTGTATTTTAAAATGTGCCCGTTGCCTTTTCTTTGTTTGACTGGGACCTGCTCTCAGCTACCATCTTACCTTGTGAGGGATTGCATTTGTAGGAGTAACTGTAGTCCTGGATTTTTTTGCCCTTCCTTGGAGCCACGTTACAGATGCATCTATTCTCAATGCCCTTTTTATTTGCATCTYAGTAATACTAAGAGACTCCAGCAAAGATCAGACCCCTAGTACACTTGACACTGATACTCAGCAAAAATTCTCTGTTAAATGTTGCTTGAGACAAAGAATGTGACTTGAGAAAGAGAAGAAACGAAGGKTGTGCTGCAAACTGATACATGAACTGAAAATATGCTCTAGATCCCTTTGATTCCTGGTCCAGTAGCTTTGTTCCATCCTGTGTGGTCTCTTCTAAGCCTCCCTGTTTTATCAGTTGTAAATAAAAGTGACAAAATCTCCCTGCCATGTTATCCAGCTGAGTAACATAACTTCTTCCATCCCCCCCCCCTCTCTTTTCTATCAACTTCTGTGGACTGTTTTTTTTTAATTTTACTTACTTACTTTTTTTTTTTTTTTTGCATTTAAAGAAATTCACTAGATGCTGTGCACACTGAAAGGGGGAGGGAGAACTCCTTAAGTAACAGCTTTTTTATCCATTGAAGATAGATTGGTGTCACACATCAATAAATAGGTAACTCTCATCGTTGCCAACATYATTAGATTGCAGAAGACAGCAAATTTACAGACTCCCTCGTGAGTCACAAATGTCTTAAAAAAACCCTTACAAGTAATTATCTGAAATGGAGACAAGTTAATGCAGGTTTTGCTTATTCGTTTCTTCTAACTCTTGTTCATGGTTAGAAACCATGCAGTACTTTATTTTTTTAAAGTTATATGAATATATGTTAAATGTACCATGGCAAAACTGGACACACAGACTTATCTCCGATGGCATTACTGAGCCAGGTTTGCATGTCCGACTGCAGTCGTGCCCTGAAGGATGGGCTTTGCAGATTACAACATAATAGATTTTAAAATGAATACCTAGCAGCTTGAAATGGTAGGTAGTCCCTTCATCAGCTGAGTTGAATGTGACAGTCCTCTGTTTTTTTTGTGTTACAGGGGATGCACAAAGGTGATTTTAATTATTGTGGTTGCATGAAGTGATGGCCGGTGTCTGTGCAAYGTTCTGAGTAAACAAATACACTTTTAATCTCTCAAATCTGGGAGCAGGAGGGAATTGGTGCGAGGGGTTTGGTTGAATCTCAAGGGACGARTTTGCCATGGTAGCGGCAGCTTTTCTTTTGAGAAAGCCAGCACTTAAATGGTAGCAAAATTGGCAGRGCGCTGAAATTTATGTTGCAGCCATCTGCTTTATCCTGGCTCCACCCAGTGGCATCACCCTGCCAGTTTCACACGCGTTGCAAGGATTTCTGCGTGAACCCAGGACTTGATGTCGGTAGGGGATTTAGCCTTGGCTTTTTTTAAGGGTTAAGGTGTTGTACAAATGCACTCTGCCTTTTTGCTCCTGTCCCAGACAGTGTAGCTTTTGTTTGGACTTAACTATCCCAGTCCCTGTCTTTGATGCTGTTCAATACCATGCACCAGTAAAATGAATATTCAGAGAAATTGGAGCCAGAGCTGGAACCTGAATTCAAATATTCATCCCTCTGGACCAGATTGCTTGCTGACCTGATCTATTGCTCTGGTTTTCTTTCATTTTTTCAAAACAAACAAAACGAATCCTCACCTCTATTGTGCAATTGCAGTGCAACCGAAGAATATTATCAATAAAAATTGACTCTTTGGCAGTAGCCTCAGGATGTTCATGTGAGCTAGAATTTCAGTAGAAAGGACCAGGCTCTGGGATACCTACTGGGGAAAATATGGATGAATTCACATCCTGCATCTCGAAGAATGAAGGAGGGGAGTTTTGCAGTAAGGTAGTAAAAGGCTGGACGGAGATGGCACAGTGCTGTTTGGGAGGGGCTCCTTTCTGAGCAACAGTACTGGTGTATATTGTTTGCTTTAGATCCTATAAAAATACAAAGTGTGGTTTTTTTGTCAGGCTCTTAGCTTTAAAATGGATTCTTGTTGCTATTGCGTTTACACTTCCTTTTGGCAATCTAAAGAAATGTTTTTACTGAAGGAAACAATGACATGCATGATTGGTTTGGATATTGGAAGCCACATMGTGATTCCAGAAGCACTTACGCTTTTCTGAGTAAACAAAAGMAATGGTTGCAGGTCTTGCTGGAGAAATTTTATCTAAAATAATTTGAACACTTGCCAAATCGAATGTGTTTCAACAGGGCACARAGTATTTTCAGTGCTGAGAAGTACTTCAGAAATTAAGCTGGGGGGGTTGAGCACTTCCCAACCGGAGGCCTCAGGTGGGATTGCAGACGAGTTGTCCTAACGTGCGGCTGTCGGCAGAGTCCTTATTGAAGAGTCGAAGGACGCTGTCCGTCAGGATTGCGGAAAAAGCAGAGCTCCGCTGGCGTTGCTGTTTGCGTGCTCGCAGCCCCCGTGCCGCGGCCCAGCAAGGACCGTGGGCGCTTTGAGCGGTGCCGCTCGCTGATCTCGCCGGGGGTGTCGGGGAAGAAACCGTAGTGTCATACTGGCCATTGCACGTGCTGGTTTGAAGTCTGATGCTTGGTTAAAAAGGGCTTTTGTTGAGCCAAGAGCCTTTCAGACTGGCTTTAGGAAGGGTCTGTCTTTTCCTTCTCTGTTCCAGGTTTCATTCTGGTAATCAGTTTGCTTTTTTCCCTGCCACTAATACGGGAGGAAAGACAGTATCTACCTGGGAATTGAAAGCCCCTTGCTTCTCCCTGCCCATTCCTCATCCCTACGTAGGAATTAATTCCA
The DNA here is from genome assembly GCA_030449065.1 of Oceanodroma leucorhoa. NCBI lineage: Eukaryota > Metazoa > Chordata > Aves > Procellariiformes > Oceanodroma > Oceanodroma leucorhoa. Next base: position 17,221,912 of record JASVER010000009.1, read on the forward strand.
TTGTTCCTACTGTGTCCCTTTGAAGTGCGGAGTAAGAAATGTCTAAATGTCTTCAAGGTCACATTCCTCCTTGAAACTAATGGTGGTGTTTTTCCTAATCCCATTACAAGGTCCCCAGTATCATTAGATGCAAGCGTYACTGTTTAGCTTCATTTGATAAGCTGATGAAAGGGGGAGGAAAAGGCTCCCTGATGCAGAAAGGCATTCAAGTATCTACTGTAATGGAACATGTTCAGAGACGTTATAATCTGCTTAACGTTGGCATTTTGGTGGCCCGGTGCTGTACCTTTTGTAGAGCAGCATAAAAGGCRGAAGGGATAGCGATCCTGACGGGTACTTTAAAAGGCTGGAATGGCTCATGCACAAGAGCCGTGAACAATTTGAAATTTTTATGGTTTTTTTCCCCCAAGCCCGAAAATGGGAATCTTGTCTGTGCTGTGAGCTCCCCCCTCTGGCATCAGGATATTTGTAATAATGTCGAAGACCCTGAAGCATTACAGGAATATGTATTTCTGGAATAAGGTCAGGGGCACTTTTTTTGCTAACGTGTGATATTAAGCCTCCAAAACCAGACTCCTGACAGCGCCGCACTGCCGCGCACTTCCATCCATTTGGGAATGGGAGGAATATAAAACCATACTTACTCTAAGTTTGACAAAGAGGGTCTCTAGTTCTGCTGTCATTTCAAAGATGTCGGTGGCCTTATAAGCTGGGCTTGAAATGGTGGCTGCTGCGTTGATGTCAAAGGGGAACGTGCCCTTTTATCAATGTCTTGGAGTCACTAGGCTTGTTTGTACAGAAGCCTACGTTTGCTGCCCTAGTAGTTAGCTGCTCTTTTGTACAAACCCTTCACGCAACTAATTTTATGGGCCGTTTCTCTCTGTTAGGTGCTTTGCCTCTGGGCCGCAGTTGTAGATTCAGATGTGGTTGGCTCTTCAAGGATTTGGTCAATTAAAAAATGCCAACGTGAGTTTACAGAGTCAGGGAAACATTTTTTTTGTTAGTCTGGTGCTTGTCAAACAGGGCTGTTTGGTGCTGTCTTCTTATTAAGACAGTCTGAAAGGCGTGAGATCTAAAAGTCTTCAAGTTAATTTTGACAAATGCAAGAGATAACGTGAATTTACAAAGTGTAGGCCTTTTTAAATGCGACATCATAGCCATTCCTGCGAGATCTATTTAAAAGCCTTTTATATATAATGAAGCAACAATACTGGGTTTAACTATAGCAGACTTCTTTTTTTTTAATCCACTTTTACTCCTTTGCATGCCTGACACTAGTTGGTAAATCACTTTTGTGGGTAATGCCTCCTATTACAGCAGCGTATTACGAAGAGGTGGGTGGAAGCTKCTTTGCTCATCCTCCTTTTTTCAAGTCACTGTGGTGAAGTTTTTAATTGATCTGAAAGAAGATGAAGCAACTGGTGGCTATACAGTTCTGTTACTCACTTTAATTAGCTTTCATTGTTCCTTACACCATTTCTTTCCCACTGTTTGATACTGCTTAGAGGCAGAGTCTGTCTCTGCAGCTTCCACTGCTAAATTTCTTTCATGCTCTGGGTTGTACGTATAATAGTCGCCTCCACTGTACACATTTTTTTTCTTGGCTGAATTTTCTCTCCCATGCAGCACTGCTGCAGTGGGCTAGCAGTTGCTAGAGCTGCTATATAGCTTACTGGAAAAGTATATTCTCCTAGGATTGTAGTTTGTCATCAAAAAATGATTCAGACTTAAAATCCAGTTTTAAATATTAATTCTGCRGTTTTGTATCTAGTTATACAACTATTCAAGTCCTTCCGGTTTTTATGAATTAACATGCAGTRTGTGAAGATGACAGTATCTGAAGATGTGATGACAGTATCTGAAGGCGCGTGCTAATTTGCTATATAGTCACATTACCGTGTATGTGAAATAGATGGGTCAGTCTCTCTGGCAGCTGATCCCGGTGTCTGTATGACCCAAGGCAAAGGTCTCTGGTTGTGGAGCCCCTCATTCAGCYTCTGAGATAATCCCAGGTGCGGCTGCTGTTCGCTCAGATTAGGGCTTGAACCCCAAATTGGATTAAATCGTTCTTATTTTGTAATGTTTTCGTATAAAGTATCCYATCATGGATCCCGCTTAGGTCTGTCTGTGACTGCTGTACAGCCCTCTATGCAAGTGCAGGAAAATTCATATATCACTGCAAATGAATTGAAATTGGAGACTGGAATCCTAGTTAATTGGAATAAATCGCAAGTCAGGTTCCAAATGGGGCTAGGACTTCTGTCCGAGTGACGTATTCAGTTTTTATATTTGTTGTAACGAGTCTGGAGGATACAAATATGGGAGGTAGATTCATTGCCAGCAGCAGCACGAGAGAGGGAGCACAGGGCTTGAACTGCTCTGTCAGTGTGAATGTCCTGGGCAGCTCCGGGTTCAAGTTCAGGAGCAGGAGGCAGCACGCCTGGATGCTCTCAGTAGTATTCGGCACCAAAACACAGAGCAACAAGCTGCTCGCAGGGCACCATACAGACGTATGTGTAGAAGAAGTTTTTATACTTTTGACTGGTGATAATTGATGGGCTGCACCCTCTAGGGAAATAAATCTCTGCAAGTCAGATTTATGAGGACCCTCATGTTTATTTGGCAGCATGACGCTTGTTACAGGGATAAACTGAGCAAGCAGGAGAAAAGCTGACATGTTGAAAAATGTTGTATCCTATTTCTCAACTGGACTCCTGCAGTTTTAGAGCCATAAAACTTTTCTGCTTGTCGTTTGGGACAAGTGGCTTGGAGAACTTGAATTTGATGGGGAGCTGAGGATCGGGAGACGTACAGGTGTTTCCTCGGAAAAGAATCCCAAGGCATTTTTGTTCTTCTGTGCTGTAGGGATATTGCACGTTTTTGTCAAGTGCCTGATTAAGTTTGACATTTGAAAATAGAACTTCACGCAGAAATAAGTACTGTACTTCTGAGTATTTAATTAAGATGTTTAGTTCCTGTCAAGGCTGGTAGTTTCTCTTTCCTGTTAAGGGCAATACGTCTTCAACTGCTGAAATTTCAGAAACCTGTACTTAACCTTTAATCGTCATTCCATTTACATAGAAATCTGATTAACAACTTTTAAAGTTCAGGAGCTGCGAGTAAATGCAATTAAAGACCTTTTGGAGTCTGTTATTAAGAGCTGGCATTTAATGAAGACTGAGGGCACACTACTGTTACCATCTACACTATAGCAGGATGTCTTAAGCAATTAGTTGAAGGCATGAAATACATGAAGTGTGCTGTATTATCCATGAGTTAACATGGTTGGTATTTAAACAGCATGCTGCCTTTTCCTCCCTTTGCTGCTGCTGTATTGTATGTGCCAGTTTGAGTAGCAGAAGCTCAGATCAGTTGGGTTAAGCGTAGCCCTGTTTCTCCTGTGCATTAGACTTGCACRTTTCTTCCCCGAGATGGAGGATGCTCTGAAAGGTGGGTGTACAGCAGACACTAAACATGAGTGAATATATCCTCTTTCTTTGTAATTTAAAAATGTTTAGCTTTACTTCAGTTATAAACATAAGTTTCTAACTGTATCCTCCCCACCTCCAAAATGTGCAGAACCAGTGAAGCTTAGCTAAATTATAATTGCAGAACAGAAATCTGCACTCAATTACCTGTTCAACTCTTACACTCCTCCTTGACCTTTTTATATGCTACACGAACAAAAGAAAGTCCAGTCAAACTGAAAGACAGTGTTTTAATCTTGCAGGAAAAGGCTTCGTTTTGTGCCATCTATGAAGCAGGTGGTAATTATGCCTTTCTGATGAAGTTGGCTAGTTATCCATCCTCTGGATCATACTGGACCATATGTATTTTACAAGTTCTCACCAATCCTATCAGAAGAACCATGTGCTAAACATACCTGTATGTGTGTATATGAGTGTACATATATACACAAATACACAGATGTATATATACACGTGTGTTTATCACATAAACACACACTTATGTTTCTATATAGTCATCAAACAGTCCTAGCAATTACCAGTTACTGCCCAGAGGCCAACTGGGTTTACTTGTCAAAAATTGCGAAAGGATTTCTTTCTCTTCCGAAGCATCGTGCAATATTCAACCAAAACCCTCCAAGCTGGGTGTAGGTCTCACTGATTCCAGTTGTCGTTGCGCAGATGAAACGCCTGCTTTTACTATGGAAGCATGCATCGGAACCTGGATTTTCTTTGGAGGAAATGAATAATCCCGGCTGGCTCCCTGTGCCGCCCACCTTCATTCTGTTTTGTTTCGTGTTTTGTTTTGGTGGTAAGAGCCTGACACTAAAATGAGAAAGCGGCCTTGTTACTTGGATAATTTCTGCTAGCATAATCTGTATTTGCAGAACAGCTGATGTGCCTGGAGAAAATTAAATGCTGTCCATTTGTTTTATGACCCAGTTATTCAAGTTGACTATTGGTAGCTTAAACAAATTTGTCATCGCTATTTGTTCCTCTTTTATTAAAATAAATAAATAAAACAGCAGAGCTGCTGGGAAAGCTGGGGAAAAAAGACATCCCAGTTCCCGTTCTCCTTTATGAAGGCCAGATGACTAAATTTCAGTGAAAATGTCTTAAAACTTTATACGTCACTAAACTGGAGATGACCTTCATCATGTACCTTTGTATGAACTGGTACCGGATTGTTGGTTATATGGATATTGAAGCCACTGAAGTTAGAAAGCAGTTGCAAAGCCCCCCTTGAGAACTTGGAAAAGAGGCAACACTCTTCCAGCACCACGTGCCTGCTCACGTCTTGCAGAAGATAAGGTTACCTGCTGTAGTCTCTCAGCAGCTTTTTCTTTTAGCTACTTACTTTCTGAGCCACAAGTATAAGTTAAGACGAAACTTCTAATATTGATGTGGCACAGGGGAGTGGGGTCAAGTTAGTAACGGTAAGAGGCCTTTTATCTTGGGTGTTTGTCAGGGGTAAGGCGCAATCTCATGCTTTCAGCAGCTGAGAAAGTCAGTGGAGGCAAACCTCGCCCTGTGCAAGTCAGTGATGTTTGTCTCGGTGCTTGTAGCGGGGCCAGGGTTTCACTTTAAATCTGTTCAGTCGGGTAATGATGTGTCACAGGGGTGTTGATACATCAGAGGGTTAATTAGCGAACACTTGCGGAAAACACCACTATTTAAGTTGTTATGTCGGGGGCATTTGTTACTCAACCAAAGTCCTGATAGATGTGTAAGCTGTTCTGGCAGCTTGCATAAAGAGTGGCACCTCGAATACTGTGTTCAGTTTTGGGCCCCTCACTCCAAGAAGGACATTGAGGTGCTGGAGCGTGTCCAGAGAAGGGCGACGAGGCTGGTGAAGGGTCTGGAGCACAGGTCTGATGAGGAGCGGCTGAGGGAGCTGGGGGTGTTTAGCCTGGAGAAGAGGAGGCTGAGGGGAGACCTTATCGCTCTCTACAACTACCTGAAAGGAGGCTGTANGGGGAGACCTTATCGCTCTCTACAACTACCTGAAAGGAGGCTGTAGAGAGGCGGGTGTTGGTCTCTTCTCCCAAGTAACAAGTGATAGGACGAGAGGAAATGGCCTCAAGTTGTGCCAGGGGAGGTTTAGATTGGATATTAGGAAAAATTTCTTCACCGAAAGGGTAGTCAGGCATTGGAACAGGCTTCCCAGGGAAGTGGTGGAGTAACCATCCCTGGAGGTGTTCAAAACACGTGTGGATGTGGCGCTTCGGGACTTGGTTTAGTGGGCATGGGTGCTGGGTTGACGGACTCGATAATCTTAGAGGTCTTTTCCAACCTTAATGATTCTATGGTTCTATGATAAAATGAAATGAGTGCTGGCCAGCGCTGGCTGGTTCGAGGAGCCTACAGCCTGATGTTGACGGCTGTGACAGCATGTAGCGGATTCTCCTTTTGTTGTGCTAGCAACTCTGAAACCCATTATATCAGTATATATGTCTCAAGTGACTTCAGCTCATCCATACACCAAGTGGAGTCGGAGCCTGTGGTGCTAAGGTTATAAAGTCCATGCACGTGTTACCAAAAGCTTGTGAAATGAAAAGGTGCTGGTTTTAAACTCTCCAAAGCAATCCAAGCAGGTGTACGATTCACTGCCAATTAAAACAGCTTTTAAGAAGTTGTGTTTTTAAAGGAGTTATGAGGTTTGTTCCCTCCCTGCCTTCCTCCCTGGAGATAGATGCACGTTCACAGGTCTACAGTAATAGTTGCGCTAATTGACAATTAGCATTGGTAATGAATGTAGTAGCACTGGCAATGACAGTATTATCTAAATAGTTTTGGGGTTATTTTTCACTTTTTCCCAAAACTGAAAAACAAAAGGAATTCTTGCTTCTCGTACAGTAATGGAATTGGGCGATGCCTTGAGAGAATTAATTCTGGAAGGGTTTTTATTATTGTGTTTCAGTTAAGTTAATTTCATGGGCAACAGGAGGATTAGATAAAGCAGGTTGTGCAGCATTAAACGGTATTCACGGCACCTAAAAATTGTTTTTGTTCTTTCAGACTTACCTTATTGCTTTGTCCTTTTTCATATTTGCCATGGGTGTATTAGGCTCCTGTTCTCGACGTGGTACAATTTACGCAGAAATCTCATTGCTCTTAGAATTCAATTAACTATTACTTTTTTTTTTTGTTAAATTCCACAATTACTGCAGCATTTTAATTATTAAGAATTTTGATACAGCAAATTACTGGGTAATTAGCTATAGACTACTGTCTCGCATAGAGTGCCACTGCTTTTCTTGCCTTATTCTGGCACTTTGCTCGTAGTTGCCTCCCGTCTCCAGAGCATCAAGAACGACGCCTCATTTCATATGTTTACAAAGAAGTAGGTGCATGTCACAGTAGTACATCCTACTTGAACTCCCAGATTTATTTGTTTTTTTTCAGGATTCATTTGTAGTTGCTTTCATTGCCCCTGAAATCATCTATAGCTGGATATCATCATCTCTCAGGAATGTTGTGCTTYTCCTTAATGTATGCACTGTGGTTTGCTGTCACCGGGCATCTCCGTGCAACCCCACTGAACTAGGGGATGTGGGATAATTTGAATCTGCTGTTCTGTTTTTTAACCAGCTTTCCTCACTGAGATCCCATTAGGAAATCTCTCTTCTGCTTTATAATCTCAGCTTCTGATTCCTCCYGCTAGGTCTAACTAAAATGTAACTCCAAAGCCTTTGCAGAGGCTGATACAACTCAGCAGGAGTCCACAGTGCGTCAGTCCAGCTGAAATGCCAACATTTCTGCAGCTGCCCAGCGTGTCAGAGCAATAAGCTGAAAATAAATCTTGTTTTCAGTTGCCAGTACTGCGTAGCAATATACTAGAGACGTTCTCAGACGGTGAGAGTATTATTTCTGTGGGTTTTTTGACTCTTTACGGTTTCCTCAAAGTACAAGCGAGGTGGCCCTCAGCTGTAGTTTCGTGCCCAGTGGTTGCCAAAGACGGGCCTGGGTGAGAAGCTTCCACTAGCRCAAACCCGTTCACCGAACACAAACGTTACCAGTAGCTGTTTTTATTTCCTACGTCGATGCGAAATGGTAACTAAAGGTGCTGTGCAGCRATAGTACTTTGAACGCTAATGGTTCCTTCATGCAGGAGCCTGAGAGCTGGCACTGAACGGTGCGACAGCTTTATTAGGATTCTCAGATTATAAGGAGCCGTTGTGATCTTCTCAGCTGACCTCCGCGTAAAACAAGCTGTGGTACTTTCTTAAATTAATTCCTGTTTGAAAGAGGACACGTGTTGTAGAAAGGCATCCAGTCAAGRCTGGAGGAAATAAAAAAAATCAGTGACAGACAATACAGTGTAACCCTTGATGTAAGTGGTTAATTATGCTCTGGAAATGTATGCCTAACTGTTCGTCAAAGCCTGTCCAGCTTCAACTTTCCAGCCTTTGGATTTTTTTAAAAAATTCATTAGTGAAGATTTTTTTCTGTGCCCTCTCTGTTGCATGCTTGCAGACTGATCCAGTAACCTCTCAGCCTTCTCTTCGCTAAGCTGACAAGACTGAGCTCGTGGCTTCTTGGTGTTTTGCTGTAAGCYGTGCCTTCCAGCCTTTTAATAACTTCCAGGCTGCTTTTGTGCACCCTTCCACCCGCTTTTCCCCTGATCTCTGTTTGTGAATGCCAGGGTTTCATTTGGCATTCCGGATGTGAGACCAATACAGAGCGATGCTGTAAACTTCTGACAAAGCTCTCTGCTTTAGATAGCCATTTCCAATTAGCTAATTAATACCCATTGTCAKAGTGGGCCCTTCTCTGCTGTTGATTATCTTGCGATATTCCCAGATTTGCCGGAGTCACAGCTTTACGCAATAATTTTATAGTTTATGACTTTCATATTTTTTTCCCTTGACGTAGCGATTTACCTCTGCTGACATTGAAATTCTTACAGTAGATTGATTATATTAGGAMAGATAATAATAATAAAAAAGAAAATTATATTATTCTGTTAATGCTGTGTTCACTTTATTATTTACCATTTTCCCCCAAAAACATTATAATTTACAAACCTTCTGTAGTCATTATTTTCATAGGAAGTTGGAATGGGAAAAGTTCTGGTCCATTCAGTCCAGAAAGGGGTTGCTGCAGCCACTCTTGTATGTACTTTCATTGTCTGATTAAGCTTCTTATAATTATTATTGTTTTGAAAAWGAAGATGGACCAAACTTAGGCTGAAAATTAGAAGATTTCTATCCAACAAAAGAGAAGGGTTCTGGAACAGTCTTGTGGAATACAGAGGACAAAAGGAGAAGAGGAATTAAGATTTCTGGGACCTTGCAAAATCCAGTATCGGTGGTTTCCTCATTTCTAGTTKTATGTTAAGGATCTTGTCACGTGCCTGCCCGTTTTTATTTTAGGAGATGCTGTGTTGACTTCTAGTGTTTTGRCTTTTGTCAGATCCTTGTTGAAAATACAACTTACAACTTTACCTCTCTCTGTTTATTTCAAGCTAAATTTGTCATCATCATAAGAATACCTTTTAGCCAAGGTCTGTGTTCTGTAAATCCATGTCGCTGGACATGAATCCTATTATTCTCCCTTAATTCTTCTTTAATAGAGTCTTCTATCATCTGTTCTGTGATTTTTGTCCCTGATCAATATGAGGTGGAGAGGCCAGTAATTACCTGGTCATACCATTTACCCTTGCAAAATTCATGGTATRGTGTTAGTTTTCATTTGATTTTTCTGGACCCCTCCAAATTTATGAAGGCATAATGACAATCAGTGTTGATGGTGTAGAGTTTGAAACTGTCACGATTTTCTGATGGAGCAAACTGTTCACACTGCGGCATCCATCTTAATTCAGAGTATATGAGGATGTGAAATACCTATTTACAGCTTTTAATTGATGGAATAGAGCTTATTCTGAGCTCAGGCCTCCTAYCTAAAACCTCACAAGAGGCACAAATAGTGAATGAATTTAGCTGTCGCCCTGCGGCCAGGCATGTTTTATTGCTCATGCTTTGTTCATAGGTCAATCTTGAGCATGATAAGACATAACGACTTACACAACTTCTCGTGGGGCTCAGCCAAAGAATAAAAATGTGGATCTGGCGAGACGCAGCGGTCAGACACAGAAGCAAATTTGTTCTTGCCCCGTTGCAGTTCAGAAAGACAGTGTAGTGCAAGCTGTTATCAGATCAACGTGATAGACAGGCTACACATACTGATATGACCTTTKGAAATTTGAGAATTTAATTAAGCCTCCAAATCCATAAATATTGCTTTTTTAATAAAACATTTTATATTAATTTTCATTTCCAAGGAGCAGTTGCAGAAAGAGTGCTTTGTTCTCTTGCTGTATGTACAGCTTTATTTGTTTGACATTGACGTAAATATACCACATGGATGGCAGAATTCAACCATTGAACAGAAAGTCAAAGTCCTTGTTATAGATGAATGGGATGTTGCAGACTTTACAGTCACTCATAAATCTTKCTGTACGTCCATGTGATTAATGTCTAACAAGGTTTTTGATTGATGGCTTAGCARCTACTAATCAGGTGTTATGGGACCAAATCATGAAATCCCTTACTYCGTTGGTTAAGGAAAGCTCCTGTTCGCTTAGGTAGCCAGGAAAATGTCTGGTTTTTCTTTTCTTTTAAGTGGATTTTGAAGTTCTAGCTTGCTGTGGCTTTTAATAACTATGCGGCCAGGCCACAACTTCCACGTTGAAATATGATGSTTACTAAAATCCTCTACTAGGACTATGAGAGCAGAACGACTGGATAACTTTGGCTGTCCAGATGTAGGGAATAAATTGAGGCCGATGGCATTGGGTGAAGGCCATGCCTTGCACAGTGCGACGAGAAGCGAAAACCTCGGGCTGTTTTTTGAGGCAAGTAGCTGGCAAGATTTTCAGACTGGCCCCCATGTTAATTGCATTGCTTAAAAATTATGAGGGTTTTAATCTTCATGCTGCAGTTGGAAGCCAAATCTACTGTGCATTGAAGATCTCTCCTGTCTTAACTTCTCTGCCGCTTGGCCGTGTATTGTAACTGTTCAGCCATGCTTACACTTAATTACTTCATTTTGAAGAATTTGTGTAACTGTTGAATACAGGGCACTGGAGCAGAAAGAGCTTTGATCTGTCTAGCACGGTTTCTGCTATGCCTGAATTTTATAACTTAAAGATGAACTTCGAGAATAGTTACCAAAAMCAGCTATTTTCACTTCTTTTACAGCTTTTTACTTTTTGAGCCTTGCGTCTAACCATCCTGCCTTGCCTATCTAGTAATACCACAAATTAACAATTTTCTATTCTTTTTCCTAATCTGTGGCATTTTCAGAACTGTTCTGAATATCTAACCGCAAACTCACCTTTTATTTCTCTATTTCACTTTTTAATGAACAGGGATAATTCATTATGTTCCTAGCTCAAACCTCTGTTGGTTTATTGTAATCTTGGAGCCAAGTACTGTATTACATGCTTTACATTYCCTAGTCCTGGATATACAGCGACACCAGAGTCGTGGAATCCATTATAAGTAGGTTTCATCCATAATGGGAGAACAAATTGCCAAGTGTTTTTCTTTTTTTTTTTAAACTTGATTAAGTTTGAGGGTTTAATYACATTTTTGTGGCGATTTTAGCATTGTTAATTCAAGTAGAGAAGGCGAAATGCAAATACGCGAATACAAAYGGATTTGGTGAATTACTGCTAAAAATTAGCCCAGTGATTATYTTTACTCTTAACAATAAGCGTGCGTTTTAAAAGCTTGCGCTCAGGTAAAGTTTTAATTGAGATGTATTAGGAGTTGAAGTTYCTTTGTGTTTGTATTATTTTTTTTCCCAAGCTATCCCGAATAGTTTCTAATTAGGGACATGATACCATTTGCCCAGATATTTATTCCTATGTAGTTTGTTTAAACTTAGCACAGTACTGATGTATTCCTTTCATTACAGACAASTGTCTTTGATGGGCTTTGACTAGGTAATTATTAAAATGGCACACATTACTAATAGCCGCCGAGTAGGTAGAGTTTTCTGAAAACGAATAGAGACTTTCTGAATGACTGACAAAAGTTAATCTTTAAGGGGTTTCTTTCCATCTTCAGACACAAGGAAATTAAAAGTGAATGACTTGGAATCCGCTTCTGCAACACGGAATTGCTTAAACAGCATCAGATACGGGGCCACCACTCAGGGCTGCAGGGGTTTCACGAAGGGGACCCTGGTCTCAGAAAGGGACCCCCCAGCCCCTTACTGAGTATACTGGGCTAGAGGAAAATCAATCCTAGGCTACGYTGGCAGAACTGACGGCTGTGGGAATCCGTATTTTCAATGGTAAAAGAAGCACGTTTGGTTTGGAAGCTATKAAAGGGCAATTTTTGCAGCATTCCCAGGACTTTTTCCAACAGCATACGTGACCTGCAGCACACGCACCCGAASACATGCATGGGTGTTTTATATTTCTACATATAAATACATAGAAAATACGTAGGCATACACACGCATATATAAAGTGTGCTTTTGTAACTGAACAGATCGATATTGCTAACCTTTACGTTTCCAAGAGCTGTGGTATGTAATCAGTCTGTAAAGGCCAGGCAACAACCCACCCACCGTCTCCCTGTTGCTGCTGCTGATAGAATCAGTTTTGGGAGGAGTGGGGACTTCTTGCAAGATACCTTTGGTACCRTCAGGGTTTTGTAGCAGATTGAGTTGGTCAAGTAATGTAAAACGAGCTTTTACCAAATTAGTGACAGTGGCATAGAAGTCACTAGGATCACATTTCTGAAAATACAGCTAGGTTTTGTTAATTAGAATTTTTGAGATTTTTATTAATTTTCCAGTCTTACAGAGTACCTAAAGATCCTAGACATTCAAGTTACATTATAATGCTGTTTTATTTCAAATGCTGAGTTCCCCTTCCTTCTGTTGGCAGATGCTGCTGACAGAGTATCTGGATATGAAGAACACTCGCACTGCCTCGGAGCCGTCCACCCAGCTTAGCTACGCCAGCTCTGGGAGAGAATTTGCAGCGTTCTTCGCAAAGAAGAAACCACAAAGACCTAAAAACCCTTTGTTCAAGTAAGTGCTGGGACAATGTTAAAGCTGTACTTAAGCTGTCTTTGGTCCCTCAAGTACTGCACAACACTGGCTGCTAATTGCAGTTTCACAGTGTYGGAGGAGTGGTAAGTTTTGAGCTGGAGATTTAATGCCCAAAGCTGAAGCCTCGGTAGGATCTCTGTTACGGATTCATCACTGGGTTTTGGAGCGTAGCTGTTTCCAGGGCTCATCTCGGGACTGGGATCCCATYATACAAGCTGCCGCAAAGCATGTAGTGATACATTACACCTATCTTTGTCCACGGTATATTCAGGACCTGTTAAAGAGAGCGATAAAGGAGATTAGACAAAGGGAATTAAGATAACTATAATTACTTGATAGACTAAGCGGTTAATCCTATCACRAACTCCTTTAATTCGGAGTTCAGAGTGGAAAGAATTAAGTGGTTGGGAGGAGAGTGTGAGAGAGAGGGTGAGAGGCCAGGTGACCACGGGAAGGATTTTCGGGAACAAATTTGATGTGCAAGAATAAGAAGTGAGGAGGAGTTGTTGGTGAGCAGCACTGTTAGGAGGGGAGAGATGGTCTGTTATTACGCCTAGATTCAGGGGAGCTATGCTGAATTKTCATCTCTTCCCATGACTGCATGTGCTGGTTGTTCTCTTTGGCCTCCTGAGGATTTTGGGGGATACCAAACTGTGCTGTTCTGGCAGCGGGTGCTCCAAGTTCAAAGATGACAGCTTCCTCAGCTCTGCCAGCATAACTGCGTGTGTGGCTGCTCCCTAACTCAGTACTGCCAAAATAATCTTTTAAATGATTATTTTTTTACAATGAGATTGTTCAAAACTAGTTTGTGAGGGAACAAGCAAGTTTCACGGTAAATTCGAGGGAAGGGCATTGTGGAGCAGTGGTGGGGAGTACCAGCTYGAGGCATTAACCTTTTAACCGTGCTCAGCTGCAGCAGGAGCTGATGGGTCCTYGGCACCCCTCTGGACTATAAACTGCTGCAGGACTTGGGCTGTCTTCCACTACCCAGCTGAGCGGTGCTTAGCCTTAGGAGGCTCTGCTCTCCGGAGTCGAGAGAGTCCAAGGTTAAAAAAAAAATAGAGTGGAATATTTGCTGGAGGGGGAGCCATCAGAAGTGAGCTGGTGTTTTCACCCTTTATTTTGCTGGAGATGGGCACCCATGAAGTCTGGGTGTTTGTTTTAATAAAGAACCCCTCATTTGTGATTGGAGGGAGATCATTATATGGTGGCGAAATAATGCGGGAACTTCAGTAACGGGAAAGGCTGAGAGTAATCAGCTGTTTCGGGCAAGCGGGAGCTGAACTTTGTGTTCTGCCTGCTCTTTACAGATTATTTGGTTTTTGTTTTTTGGTTCTTTTTTTCAGCTAAAACTTATTTTTTTGATTATCCAGAACTCCCTGTGCTTTGCCCCATGGGCATGTGTATCTGGTGGCTGTATTCTCRTAGTACCTAAGGCCCCAGTTAGAAATCAAAGTCTTCTGCACTGCCGTCTCTCCCTCTAACAGGAGGAGCTGTCTTTGTAATCTTCTGTTATTAGAAGGTTAACTGTTGCCTGGAGGATTTCAGAGGTGCCTCCTGCCCCTGTCATGTCACCCCATGGTTATTTCCCCCCCCCCCTTTTTTTTTTAACACTCCCATGGCTGTTTGGGTTGAGAATTACACTCCTTGAATTTACTCTGACTTGCAGATGTATATTGGAGCAAAACAAGGCTGCTCACCTTTTCATATTGTGTCTGTTCTTGGCTGTACTTGGACCATTTAAGTTTGAGGAATAAGGATGCCCCGTTTCACCCACAGTTTAAGGCTGTATATTACTTTGTCAGCAGAGAGTGAAGGTGGCTATAATTGTTTCAAGTGAAGGTGCGTAACCTCGTAGGAGCAGCACGTCTCTTACCACTCATGGTCTTGTCACGGAGTCATTGCCGGCACCGCAGTGACAGCAGCGCTTATTGGGATCTCTTATTTGGTTATCTGTCTTCTGTCAGCTGTCACTGTATCTATGGAAATCTCCATTGAAATGGAATTTCTCAGTCCACTGAGGGATGTACACGTTTGATGGAGTGTTATTCTTGTCTCCTTTCCCACCTTCAGTGCTTTTTGTGCCATGCTGCAAGGCTCTTTTTCTTGCATTTCCATTACCTCTGTCCAAATCAGAGGAGCCTTCCGCTTGTCATCARAATGTCTGCATTTAATTCCTCGCTTCAGAAGTCTCTTAGGGCAGGGCTCCACCGTGTGTTTTACTCACAGACTGATGCAGGTGTTTGTGCCGTGTCCTGTGATAGCTTGCTGTAAGCTAATTTTATAAATACTGAGTGCTTTTGCTAGTTGTGTGTTCTAGCAATAGTGGGAAGAATGAGGAATCCTCAATTGTGTCCTGCTATCTGGAAATCAGTAGCTAGCATTTGGAAGAGACTTTGAATCGTTGTTTCCCTACCTTTAAAATGGGTGTAATTAAAAAAAAAAAAAAAAAAAAAAGAGTCATGATGAGTTTAGTTGTTTAATGTTGACTTAAAAAAGAAAACTTCAGATGAGGGGTACTTTGGGAATTCAGATGGTTCATGCCATCATAAACCTGGCTTTCTTCTCTTCCAAAAGGTAGCCAAGTGCACGTTCAGGTTGCCATCTCCCTACAGATCAGATTTGCAAGATAGAAATTGGGCATTGGTGGGAAAGCAGTGAATTGTACAAGCAGATGTTGAACACCCAATACGTTAGTCTCAGGCTTGGCTGTAATTATGTGTAATTCTAWGTAAAACAAAAATATTTTGAAAGCTTTGCTGTGGGCGGATCAGCATGGGKAAAGGAGTGACAAGAGTAGAGGAGTTAAGCATAAATAGGAACGTGTAAGAAGAGCAGATGAAGGAAACAGCAGAGGAGGGGAATTAGGGGAGAGAAACTGGGTGGCTGCGGGAAAGAAGGGAATGTGATGAGGTCCTGCAGCAAAAGCCAGTGCAGGGCTCTGAGGCATAATCCGAGTCTCTGTCTAAAGGAGGAGACTGAAGTTTATTGCTGTAGTTTGCCTTGACATGAAGCTTCTGGTTTTGATGCCTGGAGAAGACCTCTGGGCCTTGGCAATAATGTTACGCTTAATATCTCACTAGGGGCAAAAAGGAGCACGTCATAAATACGGAGCCAAGAATTCACTGTTTGTTTAATTAAAGTCTTAAGTGTTTGTTGTATTTTGGTAGATTGTTATTAGTTCAGTTGCAATAATACTAACGCTCGCAGTCCAAATTAAAGCAGAAAAGCCACATTGGTAGTAATAACCTTAACACTGTTGCACAAGAAAGCTTGCAAATGCTTGCCTCATTTCTCTGGTGTGATGCTCGTGTTTCCAGTGTCCTTCTGGGGCGGCACTAAGGCTGATTCAGTCTTCCTTAGCRGGAGGGGGTGAGGGGTGTTACAGCAAATCCTCAGCTCTTGAGGTCTTCACCTTGAGGAGTTTGATGTTCATGAAGAATGTGTTCTGTCTAAGTCTTGTGTCCACTTTGGGTATTTGAAGATGCTTTGTTCCCACCACCTGCTCCCTTCTCCCTGGTCCCCAGCACCAGTGGCAGAGCTGCCCAGCGCCCAGCCCGGGCACACAAAGGGCTGGTGTTTGCTGGGCAGTGCCTGCCCGGGGCGGCAGCCCTTGGCCATGTGGGGTGTCCCCAGCGCTGAGCTCAGGCAGGTCGGGCACGAGGCCCTTGGCCACGGGACACTTGTGATCACAGGGACACCCAGGTCATTGCACGGCAAGCCCAGAGATGTCCTGAGACCTTGCGGTGTYRGGTCAGTGCCCAGCCTGTGGCCTTTTGCTATCTGTTGTGCTTTAACCCCAGTCAGCAACCAAGCACCACAGAGCCGCTCGCTCACCCTCCCCACCCTCCGGTAGGATGGGGGAGAGAATCGGAAGGGCAAAAGTAAGAAAACTTGTGCGTTGAGATAAGAACAGTTTAATGATTGAACTAAAATATAATAATAATAAATAATAATAATAATAATAATAATAATAATAATAATAATAATAATAATAAATTGTAATGAAAAGGAAAACAACAAAAAGAGAGAGAGAAACAAAACCCAGGAAAAACAAGTGATGCAACTGCTCACCACCCGCCGACCGATGCCCAGCCAGTCCCCGAGCAACGATCGCTGCCCCCTGGAAAGCTCTCCCCAGCATATATACTGAGCATGACGTCATATGGTATGGACTATCCCATTGGCCAGTTTGGGTCAGTTGTCCTGGCTGTGCTCCCTCCCTGGTTCTTGTGCATCTCCTCACTGGCAGAGCCTGGGAAGCTGAATAGTCCTTGACTTAGTGTAAGCGCTGCTTAGCAACAACTMAMACATCAGTGTGTTATCACATTGTTCTCATGCTAAATCCAAAACACAGCACTATATCAGCTACTAGGAGGAAAATTAACTCTATCCCASCCAAAACCAGCACAGTTATCAGTGGCAAAAATCATGTTTATGGGACTACAGTAGTTGGAAAACATGTCTGCCTCTCAGATTGGTCCTTGTGCAGWATTAGAGCCATACGATAAATACTTAATAATTTATTGCTCCCTRGTTTCCAGGGGAATGTTATTTTTTAATTTTTATGTATAGGTCAGTTAGCAATTTAGATGGTGCTACCCTATKGCTTTGGTTTGGATTTTACGAGTTTTTGGGGCTATTCCTACTTAAATGCCTGGGTGCTCCCAGCTGATAGAGCGGAGGAGCATCTCGGTGCTTTGCGGGCAGGTCTGTGTCACGGGCGGCTGCTGGTAGGGCTGTGTTGACCAGAGGTGGCAGAATGCGGTGCGTCAGTGATGGAGTTTTATAGGAAAAATGTGCTTTTGTCTGCCTTGATAATTTTTCTCCAACATGCAGGGAAGTCTTTTTTCTTTTGAGCCGACTGGTGCTTACAAGAAGGATGCTTCTATGGATGGCTAACTGACTGGATTTATTTTTTTTTTTAATTACAGGTTTGAGTCCTCATCCCATGCTATTAGCATGAGTGCCTATTTGCGTGAACAGAGAAGGGAACTATACAGCAGAAGTGGAGAACTTCAAGGTGGGGAAATAGACAATGTGCTAGTTTGGATAATTCTCTTTTGCAGGAACTTGAATATCCTGTCCGTGCTACGTCAGGGCATTAATACCTCTCTAGTTTGCCACACAGGCTGTCTAAATCTCTCCAGTTTTTAAGCTCTGTTTATTTATTATTACGTTGTGAGGCAGCAGTTTCTTTTTATTCCCTCTGCATTTTCAGCTAGAAGTCAAGGTCTTAAAAGATACTCATAAAACAACGGGTGAAATGCAAACAATCTCACTGTGAGCATTGCTTTGGGATACTTGGAGCTAATGTCTGCTTCCTTATCTGCRGTTTATTTCCGTACATCATATGCTGAAAGTGATACTTACCCTGGATTGCTTTGGGAGCTAAGCTCACTCATCTCATATTTGAAGTTGCAAGTTTCTGTTGTATGGACTAAAGTGACCAATTCTTTGTCTTTTGTATAATACTTGAAGATGAAGAGTTGCAGAGTGTTTGAAAATGGTGAATTTGAAGAGTTGGACTACTCTTGCTGGTTTATATTGCTTGTGGCAAGTACTCTACATACACAGAGATGTGTTCTCTCCTCTGAGCATGACATCATTTCATGTTTTTTTCCTGAATGGTCTAATTCATAAAACTGTTGGTTTTGGGAGCAAAATCAAGGGAGGATCTTAAGGCTGTCACAAGAATGTATAGCAGGTCTAAATTCTTTTATATCATCTATTCTAGTTTCTTACTGGGCTAATCATAACAAGAAAATAATATATACTCTTCAAATATTGCAAATATACAGATGGACAAGGGTAGAATTTCTCCTTGAAATCTTACCCATGATAATTTTCAGTTGGCTTTTAATAGAGGATGTTTTATAATTTACAAGAAAACTGTTGGATGACTTTGTGTTCTGTTCCTCCTTTTATAACTTAGTTGTCCTTGGTGACAAGTTAAACCCTCAAGTGTGAAAAGAAGCCTTGAGAGACATACAGTCTTCTTGTGGACAGATTGCTTCACTTAGGTGACTCTACAAAGATGATCTTACTATTGATGATTAAAGATATAATGATTCATTCTACGGTGAATATTCAGATACTTCCGGATGGACTGTAAAGGAAGAATCAGAGATAAAAACGTACTGAAGTTGACGGTTGCCCACACTATGATCTGACAGCATACAGGAATAAAATAAAGTGGAGATACCTGTCTTTTAAATTATGGTATCACCATTTACGCACACTTGGAAGGTGTTTAGCTTACAGCTCTTTCCTTTTTGAGACTCAAGTTCTCACCTTCAAAATCTGTCACATGCTCTTGCGCCCAGGATTAACTGGAAGAAGTTGCCCAGTTCAGCAGCATGTTGTAAAGTGTAAGCTGTTATGTTGCACCATCATTTTCTTATACCAGTGGGCAGTAGGATTTAAGTAGTTACTTCTCCACAGTTGATAGCTCTGTGTTACAAACTGCATGGGACGAATGTGGGTTCAAAGCTGAGAATTTTGAAGCTGTTGAGGGCACTAAGTTTGGAGCGGTGATGGGGCCATCAGGGAGCCTGCAATACTTGCCTCAAAAATTCCAGGTCTCTTTGGGATGAGTCCTGTCGCCTCCTGTCGTTCCCAGTTGCCTCCACACCCTGACCTGACCAGTTCTCCATGTTGCTTTAAGAACACAGTAGAGAACAGTATTGACTCACTCCACATCTGTGTCCTCTTCCAGGTACCTTGTGGCTGAGATCTGGGTATTTTTGTGGTTACTGTTGATGTTAGGCTAAACTGAAGATTTGTTTTTAAATAGCTCCTTTCCTGGGTTCAGAACTCGTTACTGATGGGCACAGCCGGATTTCATGAAAGAGTGACTCCTTATTGATATAAGACAAATCTTGAGGAAACATTTGTCATGAGCGTTTTCAAGAGAGGAGGATGCAGAAGGGCTATGCAGACTTCCAGCTGCCGAGCTAGCGCAGGGTTGGAAAGAACAAAGCCTACAAGCTGACAAAGAAGTAAAGGACAAAATGTAGGAATTTGTGTGGATAGGGACAAGATTATATTGCCCTTTCTGGATGAATTGGAAGAGCTTGAACGTGATGCAATAGGTGACAAAAAGTCAATGTAGGGAGTCAATAGGTACAATAGATGAGATGACTTTGCTGAGAAATCTTTGCAGTTTAACCATCAAGAAAAGTTTCCCTTTGAACTTTATGTTAAAAATGTAGTGTCTTCTCTTCCTATTATAAGCTGCTGTTCCCTTTTAGGTAGCTCATTCATCTTCCCAACTCCCAGACCACAGCAAGATCTGCATTTTGATTTTTTTTTTTTTTTTTTCTTTTACCCCTTTTTAAAGAGAAATACAATTTAATTGTTCAATCAGGTTTCTGGAAGGCAGGCATGTGACACTCTTTTCTGTGAATGCCACACAGTTTCTCTTCCTGACAGCCTTATCCACAGGGATGATTTTTCAGTGGCAGCAGGGGAAGGGTGGCTTGTTAGGAAATCTTTTTCCTGAAAAGATCTTCAAAGAAACATATGCATTAAAAAAAAAAAAAAGAACTTACAAAAGTTTGGCTCATGCCAACTTTTTGAAATAAGAATTTAATTTAAATAGCCTTAAAATGTGTGAAGATCAGAGTGATGCTTTGTCATTAACCTCTTTCATTTGGACTGAAACAGTGCAGTGCATAAGGCACACATTATCCCTCAGTGGGAGAAAGGGACCTGCTGTAAGTGATTTAGAGATGGAAGGATTAATTCTTGTGTCTTATCCCACTGAAATTGGAGGAGGAAGACTTAGGCCATGTATTTTTCCCTTGAAGTTGGACACACAAGTTGTTTGACAATTGTCATTAAAAAGAGGAGAAAAAAAAAAAGGCAAGTACATAACTGAAATATCTCCTTTTAGACTAACATAGATGTGGTGCCCCAGGTTGTTGTTGAAAGTACAATGTCAGAGGTGGTTTCTTCTGTACGAAACAAGTAATGATCATCGCTAAGCTTCTAATTTCTTTTTTTTTCCCCCAAGAGCACATCTTGGCCATGTGCTGGCTGGACAATTTACATTTTCCTTGTTGGAGCCCTCCTGCTGTTTGTCAAATATGATGTTCTTTTTTATAGACTGTCTTAAATAATGGGGGTATATTTTAAAAATACGTAAGTTTATTCTATGAGCAGCTGAATGACTGAAGCATTATTCATCCCAGATGTGTCCCCTCTTCTCCCTTAATGCCCTTCCTTCGTTAGCCACACTTCTCACCATGTCTCTAAACCTGCTTCATCCCCCTCACTTCCTTCTTGTGGCACCCCGTGTCCCACTTCTTGTGCCTGCCTATGTCCCCAAACCACACACGAAGCAAAAAGCAGCATGTACCATGGCTGGATCAAGCGAAGCACGTACCGACCAAGCAGCCCCGTGCCGTGGAAGCAAATGTGCTGGTTGCTGCCTGGCCGGTTGGTCCAACAGCGTGGAGAGCTGACGTGTCCTCACTGCAGCTTTTCCTTCCGTGGAGGCACACGTTTATCCTGCTTTCGTCTGCACRGCTGTCTGCTTTCACAAAACCTCTAGGAATTTATGGCTTTTAAGATCTATGCCTCTGCCACGTTCGGCAGAAATTGGCTCACCGGCTCAATTGTTGTGAGGATGGGACRGCCAGCTGGAGAGACAGAAGATCAGATAACTCTTACTTTCATCGGAAACTAGGCTAAAAATGTTGCTGTATTTCACCACAGAAGTGGTTGCTTGTCGCTGACTGGTGGAATGAATCCCATGTGTGCACCTTATYTCATTCCACTGCTGCCTTCACTTACCAATGACTTCTTGGGAATAGAAGAAAAATGTGGTTTCTTGCCGTTGAGGGAGGTCCAGGACTGCAGGAGGGGACAGTAGGTGGTAGGAGGGTGTCACTGGGGCTGCACAGTAAGGCAGGAGAGAGTCTGCAGGGGCCTTGAGGTTTTTTTTTGTTAAATCGAATGTAACAGGTATCYGGAAAACATGTTTTCAAGCAAAAATAAAGAGAAGGACCATTACTATTCTGGATAGTATCTATGCATGTGTGGATTTTTGTTTGCTTATTCTGGTAATGTTTTTTAAAAGCACTAACCCAAGTTTTAATTTCATTGTACTGAGCATGGTACATACATGATTTGTTCACTGTATAKACCTGAAAGGATTAGTTTTCACATGCTCTAGCAGCCTTCACCAGCACAGTTGCCTTGCACAAGTGCCTTGAAGTCTGTCTTCCAGGGGTTTACGTGTCTACATTTTGTGGGGCTGGGGCTGGGGCAAAGGGGCAGCGACAGGAGCTGGATTCTGGAGATGCCAGTCAATTGAGAAAWAAAWAAWWWAAWAAATAAATAAATGCAAGCCAACGACAGAAGCGAAAGGAGCCATAACTGAAAATGGAAAGCTCAGTGGAYGATAATCTTTATTTCAGAAGGTGCCTAATGTGAGCTGGTGATCATCCTCACTCGTGGATAGCCTCGTGTGCGCAGGATTCGGAAGACCCGGGTGGGAGAGCTCCGAGGGCACGAGGTGTCTCGCCAGCAGCCGTGCACCGTGCTGATAATTTCTAGCACGGTATTACTTTGTCAAAGGTGGTGTCGGTTATAGGCTCCTTATACATCGGGTATTGTTTCAGAGTCCTGTGGCCATAGGGAATTCATGTAGCTGTACGTTGTGCTCACGGTAACCGTGGCCTCAGTTTAGTTTATCAGCCRAAATGGGGAAAAAACATTTTTATACGCTGTGGAAGTCCAAAGAGCCTCGAGGGTGCTGATCAGCATGGAAAACAGCATCCAGCTTCACCAYTACCTGTGTGTGTGCCGGCCCTGGTAGTTCATATCAAGGTCAGCTTTGCTGGTGGTGTACAGCTGGGCCATTTTTAAGGCTGAAATGTTAAGTGCTCCCGAGCAGCTGTTGTTCCCGTGGATGTTAATGGTCTCCACAGCTGCTCAGCACCTCTTAAAATCTGGGCTTGTTATTTCTTTCACCCTGGCAGCTCAGTGCACTTCAGCRTTAATTAAACTTCTCGGTGTCTTTGCGGGGTAGGATTTTATTTGGATTGTAGCTGCGCAAGCTGCGGTACGTGACGGATCGTCCTGGGAAGGACGACGGGAGCAGAATTAAGAGTCAGAATCCCGGAGTCACCTTTCAGTCTTTTGTTGGATCACACTGATTTAAGTCTGAATATGTTATGGTATTAATGTATAGCCGTATAAATGGTGCCTCGGGCACCCCGGACGCAGCCGTGCGTGGAATGAGGTGGCTCTGCAGCCCTGGGGGTGCTGCCGTGCCCAGCCCTGTGCGTGCCGCCCTGCGTGGAGGATGCGGCTGTGCAGTGCCCCTGAGGAATCGCTGCCTACAAGTGCTTTTGGGCTGTGTAAGAGGATTGGAAATATTCTTGTGTTGTCATTGTGCCTTTGGGGTTGGTTTTTTTTCATTTATTTTTGGGTTTGTTTTTTTTTTTTTTTTTTGAGAAATTGTGTCCTCTCTGATCTACTACTTGGGCATCTTGCAGATGAGTTTGTGTTCTTATTGTCACGGGAAGGTAGGGCAGTGCTTGTTGTGCAAGCAAGGCAGAAAAAAGTTAAGTGACTTCACAGTGTAAGTCCTTAATAGAACAAAGAATGAAATTCAYGCCCGAAAGCAGTGTTCCCCCAAGTACTGGGCACACTTCGTGTGCTGAACTGAAACAGCAAAAATTCTGCATTTCTTTATGAAGTTATTTAAGCAGTTTCAGTGCAGAACATCCCTGGAAGGCAGTGCACTTCTTTTTACTTTTTAAAAAATTTGTGTAAGGTCCCTTTCCTTCATTTTTCWTAAGGTTTAGTTTGTCAGAGGTGATTTTAAATACCCAGGACTCTTGCATAGTTACTTTTCTCTTRGTGGGCGTAGCAGAGCATTATAKAAATTTAATTTTTAAACTCCAAAAWGAAAATCTAATGCAAGAGTCTCTTGTGGATTCTAAACGTGCAACACTCAAATATCTCAAAGTTGGCCAGTAGTTCAGCTATATATATCATGTATAAGATTTCTTTTTTGCCAGCTACCATATGCAGCATTATCTTTCTTATCTGAATGTCTCTTAATATTGGCCATGTGTTCRTCTCCGGGGTTGCAGTGGGTGTCACTAGAAGTTTGGACCTTGGCTGAATGGCTCAGGCGTAACTATTGGTGCTCAGAATTACCCAATTTCTGGAAGTTTAAATGATCAAGCATGGTCCCAGTGAATCAGTAGGAGGGCTACAAAACTAAAGATCTGTCATGTCCRGCTCTGGCAAAGGATGGCAAATCGGGCTGTGAAACAAAGGTCTGTTGTAATGAGACAATAGATACTGGATTATTTTTTTTAACCTTATTTCTTATAAGTAGAAACTCTGAGGATTTTTTTCTTTTTGGCCAGGTGATAAATGGAAAGCCCTGAACATCCCTATGATACAAATTTAAGTTTGGGGAGTGGATTTGGGTTACTCGCCAGTATGCTGTTCATCTATTCTCAGTCCAAGCCTGAAAATTGCTTACCATAAGGTTTTAAGTAATTAAGGAAATCAAAGAGAAACTCTGCTAATTAAGACTTTGACGCCAAGAAATAGCAGCGGAGGCAAATGGTATCTGATATGACAAGGGCACAATGTAAGGCCAGGTCCGGGGAAAATGCAGTTATTTGTAGGTGCCTTGTTCCATTTGGATTCACCARAGGGCTGCCGGAGGGAGGCAGCTGTGTTCGCCAGTGACAAAAACGAATCTTGACATTTTGGATAATGAAAATTCAGTTCAGCACCTTTTAGAGATATGTATGATAATATGTTGTCAGTCAGAGGCAATGAGGAGGGGGGGAAGCAATATAATTCTTGTCTGGTTAAAGGAGATGTTGTGACAAGTGGACCGTCCCGGTTAGAAATATCCTTTAGAAAAGGATGGGGAATAACCCGTCGAAGAAGCAGCAAGTTGGTTATGCTGAGGAGGGGGAGAGGATTTGATGTGATGAACCTCCTGTCACGCAGCTGCTTTTGTCTCCCCGTGATGTGCAGGATCACAGTTTGCTTTGAGCTTGGGGAAGGGGGGGAGAGGGGAGAGAATCGCTTTTTTGTGGTTTGACAGTATTAATGCAATCATCTAGTTCAGACCTTGTAAGCCCACTTATTATTTCCTCTGCGTGTGTTTTTTCTGGTTTAGCGGATTAGCTGCGCTGTCTCTTCAAAGGCTATCCAATCAAGAAGGGGTTATTAAAACCGGGGCGCTTTATGACTGAGAATTAATTAGAGCAACATTTTCATGCAAAACATCCAATTTTTTGATTAGCAATGGAGCAGGGCCGCAATTAACACTCTAGGAAGCTTAAATTTCCAGCATTTTGATTCTCAGGAAATGAGATTATCAAACTGGGGTCAGGCACTTGACAGCAAAAGGGGGATTATGTGTAAGAAAATAATTTGTTTCTTGATTTTGCCTCTGAGATTGTTATTAAAGCTACGGTGAATTCAGAGGGGGGCAAAAAGAGGAGGGAGATACCTAAAAATGGAAGCAGGAGAGACCCTTTGCTTTGTTAGTGTCCTCCTCGCTGTGCAAAGAGCTTTCCTCGTCCTGGCGTTAGTGAGAGCACGCTTTGCGTTTGATTCACAGCAACAGGTTTTCATTGCTTTCGTGGGTTAGTCCACCTTTTCCGATCGATGTATTTTGAGAGTCCTGCAGTGGTTTTTTTAAATATTCAAAATACTTGCATCCAGGGGAAGGAGGCAATGCAATCATTTTAATAGACACATCACTTTGTCTCAGTCCCTTTAAGTGAGTATGTGGCCCGTGTGTTTATTAAACAAATTTTTTTTTTTTTTTTTTGATCCATTTCTGGCGTCTGAGGGCAAATATTACTGCTTATTAAAGGCTGACCTTGGCCAGCCATCGGGGTCTGTGAAAAAGAAGCAGGGCATCTCTGTCGCTTCTAGAGAACACTTAAGGGTTTGGGGGGGTTTATATCTCCCACTTAATTCTTCTCACTTTTCAGGGAGATGTAAGGTGTTGAAAGTCGGGCTCGGTCTGTGAAATCTCTTCTTTGGCTTGTGTCGGGGGCTTTGAGCAGGCTAAGGCAGTACAAGTCACTTTTGATAGCCCGTCGATATTTGCTGACTACTGTGAGTTCAGAGAGTGCCGTCTCTGCAAGGGAGCGGGAAAGCAGCCGTCATCCGTCTGCTTTCTAAAATGATCATACAATTCTTTTTATTACTACTTATTGTTGAGCAAAATTGTTCATGAAAGCAAGTACTGTGAAGTTAATTGTTGTTAGCAGCCACCTTAGACACATTCTTAGTCCTGGGTCTTACCTGGCAGCGCCCGCGGCTATTGCATCCTCTCCAGCAGCAGTCACGTTATTAAGGAAGCTCGCTCTTAGCTCGCACCTTTAATTTATCTTCAAGGTTGGACCTTACGCAAGCCTGGCAGCGCACCTCAGTTGTGCTTTGCTCCCTGATGTGGCCTTGGCAAYGCACTCCAGCCTTCAACCATGGCAGTTTTTCGGTATTTGGTTTTGGGTCTCTGTTCAGGGCTTCTAAATAAGTCCTCGGTCTTGACTTCAAGCTCTTCTTGATTTAGTCTTTGGCCCCATACATTGTTCTCCTCAAGTCAGAGCCCAAGGACCTCTAGTGATCTACTACGCAGATTGTCAAATGCCGCACGGTCCTTTCTTTAATACGAAAAACAAAAATACCAGGGCATCAAGGTGTTGTATCAGTAGAGGAGCTTCTCAAATAAAGACTGAAAATCAAAGATGGTGGAATCAGCTGTGAGTTCTGTCATCAGCTTGGATTATCCATCTTCACGACTATCCTGCTAGTGCTAAGCTTCGCTCCCCTGTTGATACGCGGAAGCACGCTGAAAAAGTACTCGTTTTATAAAATACCCCCACAAATGGATGCTTCAGTCTTATTAATATTSCTGGGAGGCTGCTCTGACCAGGTTGGTTTGTGTTGTGTCGTTACGGTTCTGGGCAGGGAGACTCTCAGGTTTTCTGGGACTCGCTGCATCACAGTGCCTTGTTTGGAAAGCAATCGTTGATTTTCAAGGTACTTATTTACAGCTTCTTTTCAGCTTTGAGTTTTGGATTACTAAAGAATTTGAGGGCTTTGTGGTGAATTTACAAAGACGTTGTGGAATTACCTTGTATTATGGAGATTAAAACAGAATAGGTAGGAAATGTTTATGCCTGTGAACAATAATATCCTGTTTTGTATCAATTCCTGGAGTTTTTTTTTCAGGAGGACTAGGCTTTTGGAAGTACTGAGCCATCTCAGCTTGATTCAGTGAGATGTTCAAGTCCTGATATCCATTAAAATCAGTCTGTATGTTTTCATATGTTTAATTTCTAATTGGGTGTAACTTAACCTACGTGAACATTAAGTGATCTAAATTCAGGGGCGAATAAAAGGAAGCATCTCTCTGTAATGTGACTTATCTGAATTGGAGAGTATCTTCTCTCCTTTTTCCCTTGTATCATCCAATGCACAGSTTGCTGGGCCGGTCTGCACCGGGCAGCGGACCGTGCTATGGCAGTGCATAAGATGTGTCCCAGGCTGGAACAGATAAATCACGCTTTGCTTTTCTGAAAGACAGTGGAAACACTTCATCAGTACAGCCAGCAATAAAATAACTACGATACAGTTGAACAGGTTCTCTTCTTACTGTGATCTGAMATAATATGCTCTTCCTTTCTCTCCATATGAGAGCTTCAGACTCTCCTGGAATTTGTGCTTTTGTGTAAAGTTCAGTAGTAAACCATGTATTTAAAACCGTTCTGTCTTGCTGTTCAGGATCAGGATTCTCCCGGTTTGGTATGAGCAGGTCTGGTTTCTGACAATCTACTCTGCTTTGAGGAATATTCATTGCTGCACTGGTGGAAGTGGGCTGCAACAACCTGAAAGAGTGAAAAAGGGTCCGTAGGTTATTAAGTGGATGGTACTGTCGTTGTCTCTTCTAAAATTTTATTCATCTGAAGCCAAAATCCTATCTTTGAGCTCTGGCTTTCCTTAGGACATTAGTTACTGCAGAGCCATTTCCGTGACTAGTTTAAGGAATGATTTTAGGTTGCCTCCGTGTTGGGTTTTTGTTTSCTACCAGGGCATTCCAGTGTGCCTTTGGTACCCCAGGTTTAGATTCCTACAGTTGCCTTCTGTTATTGTTAATAATAACAGTTTACAGCCATTTGAACTGGGCTTTGGCAGTTGCTAAGTGCTAAGCAACAGCATAGAGTTGGGCTGTAAAATAAAGAAAAAAAAAAAATATCCAGTGTGAATGTGTATTAGCTGAACACAGTTAACTGGCTCAGAATTCGACCTGGCGAAGGTTAGCTCAGTTAATTCTGTTCTTTTGGGACCTTTAGTGACCAGGTTAGCCAAAACTGCAATACGTATCCTTCAAGAGGATACATACTTTTTGAAAGAGTTTTATACAATATATATACTTTGTAGAATGATTCCTTTACTTATTGCTATGATTTGATATGAATTATATATCAAGCTATATAATTTGCTATGATGGCGTTATATATATATATWTTTTTTTTAATCTGACCTGTTAAATGGTATAGAATCCTAAGATGCCCTTAGGTGCTTATGTTTTATGTTGAAATCTTGCTGACATYTGGATTTTCCAGCAAATTATTATTTCTTTTCGTACTGAAGTTTGTCCAGATCCATTTTTTAATGTGGGTCAAATTCCTGTTTCCTTGTCTGTAATTTCTTTGTTTTCACCAGCTTAATTAGCAAGTCTGTAAATACATTGCTGAAACATTGCTTTTATTTCTAAGAGTAGCTAATCCTAATTAAAAAAAAAAAAAGTCAAACAGAATTGTCTGTGGAGACTGAACTGCCATCTTGCCTTTTCTGCCAATTTTATACCCTCCAAGCTGAGACATCTCCAGAAAGCAGTTAGATATCACAGGGTATGGCAAATTACAAAACATAGCTTAAGGGTGAGTGTGGAGACAGTAGCTGTTGCTCTTGCCTTGTCTTGTACCTGTTCAGTGGGTAAAGTAGTGTTTAATCTCTGGCCCTGTCATTCTAATGTCTCTAATCTATATTTAAAGTCCCTTAAAAATGCGAATCCATTGTTTTTCAAGTAGCATAAAAAATGCAGCAGGGACAGCTATATTAGCATTTGGATTTTCTCCTTTGGCTTTGACGGATGGATATATACATTTTATATTTTTTTTTACACTAAAGAGTTTTTTATCTTGATAATGTTGAAGTGAAACTTTACAGTGACAGAGTAGTGGGCAGCTTTAGAAAGCCCTGCTTTCAAGTAGGGTTAAAGCCATTTAGGTGAGCATGAATTAACATTTCCCTTGTCTTGTAAAGGTCACCGTTTAATTGAGATTCACCACGTTCAGTCCAAAACCTGGGTTTGAGGAGACCTCTCTTCGCAAAGAAGGCACAAATTGGCAGCATAATCTCATCAGAGGCTTAGGTTATATGGTAATAAATCATTCAATTCGAAGCTAACGAAACTGCCACGGAGCATAAAACACGCCAGATGCTTGAAAGACTTCTGTGGCGTAGGGTTTGAATAACAGTTGGAGGATCTGTAGATGTCTTGAGTTTTTCCTAATAAGGAAGAACTGTTGGGAGGAAAGTAATTCTTACCTAATTAAAGGATTAAAATATTACACATTCAGTTTTATGTTAGCTGCTATTCATTCTATTCATTTTGTCCGACATATGAATGAAAGGTGTGGTGTTGCTACCCTGTATATCTTTTTGTGTATGATATATCAGAAATTATTGCAAAAAAAAAAAATGGCAACAGCTTTCATATATCCTTTATACCCTGCCTTTTCTAGAGAGATAAATGTGTGTTGAGAAGGTGATTTCCTTTGGCAGAATAAAGACGTAACTTTAATCAATAGAGTGTTGTGATTTAGAGTTCTGAAGATACAAAGGCGCTAACAGTTTCTGAAGGGCTCTTTGGACTAAGTGCATAAATTGTTGTTGAAGTTTTTTCTTAATATATCATGTACAGTGTTAGAATATTTTATTATCGGAAGATAGAAATAYGGGTATTTTTCAGGTGAGGAGAGTATCATAGAAGAAGGTTTTGCATCCAGTAATAATGTGAATAGATGGATAGGGAAAAGGGTATTTTTATGGAGGCTGGAGGTGGAGAAAGGGGATGCCCACGAGAACCACCAGAGCTCTGAAGCCTCCGGTTAACAGGTTTTTAAATCTCTAATCTCCTGGCTTTTTGTTGTTGTTTTTGGAGGTTCAATGGAATTGTCCGTTCAGGAGTGCGTGGCTGCCTGCGTGTATCGCAGCGCATGGTTTGGGTTGGCAGGTTGACTACTGCTTGTACACGTTACAGTGCAGAGACCTGGCGCCTCTAACTCGTGTAGAAATGTCCCTGTTCTGCTGTTGATTGACTCAAGATCCGGCCTCTTGTACCCTCCCCATTTTACTTCTTGTTGTTTGGTCTTTTCATAGCAGCTCACCAGATCAAGGCCGGTATCTCCTGAAAGGACCTGGCCAGTGCACCAAATGCAAATGAACCTCGTTGCTTTTGGACGGGAGTGGAGAAATTCTGCTTTCTGTCTTCCCTGTTGTGCCCATGATCTTTCAAGTGACTAGAGAGATGGGGTGGTGGCATTTATGGAGTACAGGAGAGGAGCCTCATTGTTTTAATTCTATTACAGGGTCCATCAGATGAAGAAGTCRTAGAAGGACATGGTGTGCATGTTGGATACATGTTTAATAGGAGCTTGTTTTGGTTGCTAGTCCAATTTAACTGACCTCAAAGGTCTGAACTTGGATGCATTCATGGAAAAACGATTCAGTGAACAACCTTGTGCTGAGAAAACTGCACCTTCCCCTCAAACCGTGCCCGAGTATCTCTCTGGCCAGATAATCATAGTGTGATGTGCGCAGGCTCCATGGGGTGACCCTTGTGGTCAGCTGTGCCGGCTCTTTCTTTGGGACGTGTCCTGGGCAAGGCCATTTCCTTATACAAAGGTKAAGGCTGGACTGTGGGTTCCCAGGCCTCAAAGGTTACTTCTGAACCCTAAAAATTTGCTAGTAGCTTTGCCTGGCCTTTCACTGGAGTTGTAGATACTGGAGTGATCTGAGCTTGCAAGCTGCTTCTGCAAGGATATGGAGAGGTTGAAGCAGGAAGAAAGGTGCTTCAGAAGCGTCTAAAGTCTGTTCTTTCCATGTTAACTGTCACCAAAAAACAAGCTTTCAGGCAAAACGAGAGACATTTCTTCGCCTCACTTTTCCCTGGAGCRTTTGGAGTGTTAGGACTTTTCAGGAGTCCCAGGACTGCTCTCTTGAGGTGGCTTCTTTTTTGTGGATACTTTCTCTCTCCAGTTCCTACCCAGTCTCCTCCTAAAATTATGAGACCCCTTTTTTGTTTATGACAACTGGTCCCTTTTTGTCAGTGGGTTCACAGTTTCAGCAAATACCTAATGCTGTCACGGGATCCTTGAGTTTTGCTTCTCCAGTGGTGATCAGGATCAGATCAACTGGCTCATTTTGGAAGAGGAGTGTGCATGTGAAGCTTTCTTCCCAAGAATTCATCATTTGATTATATCGAATTATTATCGAACACAGATTGGTCGCTTGTTATTGTTACTAATATGCCATATTTATGTCTAATTTCATAAAGAAATGGGACAGGGAGGGTAACCAAGCTCCACGTTCAAAGTGGCATTTGCAGTTTGTCACATGCATGTGCACACCAGCGTCTGAATTTAAATTCGTGCTCTGTATATAGATTTCCCAAATTTTCATTGCCAATGCTTCCATTGCCAATCTTTTGAGCCATGGAGTCACCACAAAGGCGGAGAAGTTGTTGAAACCAGATTTTTCTATGTGTTTTCTCCATATAAAACTTCTGCAGCTGCTTGAAGGAGGTTGTTCCAAGTTTGCTGGAGAAACCCAGACTGATTCTTTTTCCTCTAAATATTGGGTACAGCAAATACTCGCTGAAGATCTCATCAGTGTTTTCATATTTCATTGTAATTACTTAATAGTATAATAGCAAAGACTTGATGCTCAGTAGCTGGATTCTTCTACATAATATCAAAAATATTCTAAGCGATTGAGGGCTTAGAGTGCATCTGTGCGCCTCTTTGGGAATTTTAATTGCACTGATCGTGCGGTTGTGTTTGACTTAATTGTCATCAGTAGTTATTGGATGAGATCCCTTGCATAAGCACTGTATTCACTGTACCTCAATGGCATCTCGAAATGTGTGAACAAATGTAACAAATGGCACTTTCTTTGTCTGCTTAATGAATATGTAAGTGATTTCAAATGGCCTCTTCCCTAGACTCTAACGATGTATTTCGTTCSTAATGGGAGATATGTTGATATTATGTGGGAAAGCTATAATTCCAGTAATAATTGGTTTATAGTGCACTCAGTGCTTTTCCCCTCAGCAAGGTRAGATGCCAATTTGGCATGACCCCAGGTTAAATAAGGAAGAAGCACGTGCCCAGTGTGTGCTTATACGATATCATGATGCTTGGGGTCAGTTGCCAGCCATGGGAAATAAGCGCCAGTGCYTTTTTAGCTGCTGTAGAAATGTGGGGATTTACCTATAGTTGRCTGAAAGTTATTTGCACCAAATATTTGATGAAATCTAAAGTCTATAATAGTTTAGGGGCCATGATGTTAAACAGTTTTTGTGGTGTGTGTACCCAGAAGGRCGTTACTACATGTTGAAGATAATTACTGTGCAAAAAGCAATCAAAACCCACTTCATCTGGAAAGGTCCCTATTTTTTGTGTATCTTCAGTATTTCACCCCAAGAGGACCAGGCAGTTTCTCGGTGACCTTGCAGAATCCTAAAATAGAGAAGTACTTGGGTAGCATTGGAAGCATTTGTAAAATCCACGCTGTTAAAATATTTGGGTAAATGGGGAATTTTACAGCTGGAAAAATGAATGTGCTAGATTGAGTTAGAAAAGGCAGTGCTCAGTCTTGTAATCTAAATGTCCCAGCCAAGAAACATGCTGTGCCCTTGGGTCATTTGGGTGTCCCTTCGTTGGGCACATGGTCATGTTAGCACGGTAAAACTGGACATAGCGTCTGTGGAAAGTGCTTCTTCTGAAACATCTTCTAGCAGGCTTTAGGTGTGCTGAAATCGTGCTTATAATAGAGTGTGGCTTGAGAAACCTGATCAGGAGTCTCTGTATTGAATATGAAAGTGTGCCTGAAGCTTGGTTTTGGTGTCTGTGTTCTTAATGCACCTAAAACAGTTTTTTTGGAGGATCAGGGTTTATATGCAAAAGAGAAATTTCTTAATTGTGAGATTTATTGCKATTGAGGAGAGAGGGGAAGAGGGAGGAAAAATCCTCCGACACCTAGATGAGCCTGCAACGTAAAGCTATTGCACGTCGTATAGGAAGCAGCCTTCTGTCCACGGCATAACAGGCTGTGTCATTCCGTGCATTGCGTCTATATTTAGTTTTTTATCTTATGAATTAATTTGTAAGTGAAGCATTGTGCTACAGAAAGCAAAAATTAAATGATTCACCGACAGTGACTTCTTACATTATTTCCCTCTCTGACTTAAATCATAGAACCATAGAATCGAAAAGACCCTTAAGATCATCAAGGCCAACCGTTAACCCAGCACTGCCAAGTCCACCACTACACCGTGTCCCTAAGCACCACATCTACATGTCTTTTAAATACCTCCATCAACCATTAGATATTTCAAAATGCAACCTTCATTCACCTCAGAATCTGGATACCAATGTATTTCTTGCAACCTTTTGCCTTCTAATTAGTTCCCTGGAAGAGAAGCGCTTGGGACTCTATTAGTGGTAATAGCTGGTGCGTGTGTATATAAAGAGGAGACGATGTACTGCAAGATATGTTTCCACGTAAATACCTGAGAATTCTGGTGGTGTTAATACATGTCTGTTATCCCTAATTGATGAGTTCGGTGCTGTGTTGGGTATTTCACGTATCTGGGGGGAAAAAAAGCTCGACGAAAGGCCTTTCCTTATTTTGTCAGCTTACTTGATAACTGAAGGAAGTCAAGTGTTTGTTTAGAGGTGCGATAAGGAGGTGTGCTGTGTCTCAATACCCAGTTGCATTACTCTTACAAACGCAGATGTCAGGCTATAATTTTTAGTTTCAATAGACCAGTTTGGCATTATTACATTAACCATACCAGATTGAGCACTTATCTCTACTGTTATATTGTGTCTGTAATTATATAGTGCCTTACGGTGTATTCTCTTAGAGCCTGTTTGGAATATAGAATAGTGTATTAAAGATAAAAGCCAGGGGTGGTTTTTACTGAAAATATTTATAGCTTTTTTTCCCCTCTTGTTTTAGGAACTCATTTCATTTATAAAAGTTTATAGAATTGCTTTAGGGCTTATCTTGGTTTGTGTTATAGTTAAATGCTCTATATTCTTTCCTATTAATAATCATCAGTTACTTGATCCTTTTTCGGAGCCTACGTTTTTCATCCAGAAATAATGACCGGTTCATACATCTGCGTGTCTGAACTATTCAGCTTCAGACCAAGGGGCTTTGTGTTTGCAGTGACACGTGGAGTTTGGGRCAGGAATAACCTGAGATACTGGGCAGTGTGTAAATGGTGCTGTGCCATCTGTGCACCTTAATTTCATTTGGTATCCTGCAGGTAAGAATCATTTGTCTAGCTAAAGGCTTTATTTTTAAGACCATTTTTGTAACTAGAGGATCCAATTTAGGAATTTAACAAAAAATCACCCACCGTAGCTTGGCCTTTGCCTTTGTATGACAAAAGACGCTTATCCTATTTCAGGTGCTACAACTACAAAGAAAAAAGGGGAGAATAATTTTATTTTCTCCTGTTGAGTGGGGATAGAGATCTGAAATACAGAGATACATCTGCTTGAGGCAGGAAAAAAATACAGCATCTCTTGTCTGGGAGGTAGAAGAGCAGATGCCCTGTTCCCAGTCAAAAGATGCTACAAAAACTGGATGGAGGATTGCCAGATCTCTGAATGGTGTCCTTCTCTGCCACTGCTTTTACTCCTTTGGAAAACTGGAGTCCTTGCACAGAAAACTTGGTGTTATGTTGAAAAATGATTCTACGTAGTCTGAACATCTTAAGACTCGTTGCAGAGTAGGTAATATCTGCTAATATATATAGTTGTAGCGTAGTTGGTGWTTGACTGTTGGTCTGTTTAAAATCTTATATGCTGTCCTGGATAGAGTTTGGTCTGTATATGCAGCAAGGCGTTRACGTGAAGGACTTTGTAACACGTAGAGACAATCCTGCCTGGTCTGCTCAAGGACATTGAAGCAGTTGGGGGGTGTGGTAGGTACGGCCTTCAACATCTTTCCCAAGGTACCATTTCTGATACCTCTTCTTTTACTTTGTCAGAGTTTATACACATTCTCTTCAGGCAGAAGTGATAAAAAAAAGGTTAGTTTGAATATTATGTTCTTCTGGTTTAATACGGTATCTTCCATTCCAGTTACTAGTCTTGGCATTCATGTAAGAACTGTTCCTTTACATCYAGTTTCCGTTCTGTAGACCAAACTCCCATAAACGTCTGCTACTTAGGCCTGGTTGCTACACCAGCTCTTCTAGCACRGAGTTATTTACTTGTTATTTATCCTGCAAGTCTTTTTTTCTCTTAYGTATTTCCACTAAACAATGCTGTCCTTGAAGTACTCTAATATGTGTGCTGTTCCCATAATGTGCTGCCTTTTACACAAATGTATCTATTTTGGACCCTTTTTGATATAGTAATGTTTACCTACTTTAATGGCAAAGCTTTATAATTTCATGGTTAGAACAGCACAGAAAGCACTGCTTTTACACGGCCCTGAAAAGCCTAGGAAATGGTAAGAGAACTGCTATTTATTTTGAATTTCACATAGAGTCTTGATTAACTGACACATTTAAAAAGAAAAAATCACAGCAAGAAGTCGCTGTCATGGACTCGGTTGAGTCTCAGGCTTGCATGGAGGTGAAAATTGCACATGGCCGGTTGGGAACGCATCATCTTTCGTTATTTTGTACACATCCTCTTCAGTTATGTAGTGCTGTCGTGGGAAGGGCTGTGCGGTACCRTGCTCCCTTAGCCGTGCCACTGAGACACGCTGTAATTTATGTAAGGCTTTTAACTCAGTCCTTCTCAGCACTTGCTTGCTAACAGTACCCAAGTGTTGCATTTCAGGATTTGAMGTTGCTGCTTGTGATGGCCATGGGTAACATCGGACCAAGGCAATTAGTAACTTCAGTGGACTTGGTCTGGCTGTTGAATAATAAACTTTCAGGGAGCCAGCTAGGTCCTGCCAGAGGACCAGGTGAAAGAAGTACTGAGTCGTCCACGTTTAAGATTTGTGTGATATCTTATGTATACAGCCTGGGTATGATCTTGATGCGATTTTAGAAATTTAGGTCACCCTGGTACAGATGTGGTTCTCTGTCTTTTTCTAAGTAGGGAAGCAGACTGCAAAGCTGGAAAAACCTTAATTAGACACCTTYGTTTGTTAAATATTTAGATTAGCTAGAGGTATTCTGAGAGCACTGTGAATCCTTTAGTAGAAGACCAAAGAAAAGAGAAGTTGGAGATTTTAGTTGAAAATTTCTTTTTAGGTTTTTGCATTCCCTGATTGTATGCTATAATATCACAATCCCTATCACCTTAAAAGAGAATGTAAAGTTTAGTTAGTCTAATTTATCCAAGAGACACTTGGTTTACTGCCTTTTCATTACTAGAAAACAGTACCAGTTTCTTTGTTAGCTGGTTTAGTAACACGAAGCTGATYTCTCAGGGCTACACAGAATCGGCTTTAGGTGAAAACCACAATTGATTGCATTGGGGTTTTTTTAATGTTGAGTGTTGACTCYCAATTTAATAGATCCAGGAAATCACGTATTATTAAGTCACAGAAGGACTGTATGAATGAATTTCCCTTCTTACCCACTGGAATAAATGAAATCCACATTAGTCCCAGCCGATATCATTTTTTTTTGACTGCTCTGGTAGGTTACACTGGAAATGTTCTGAGCAGAGAGCTGTTGGTTTTATGTGTTGGACAATGCACCTGCCAGTTATTTCTCAGATGGTAGGAAATCAGTTGTCTGTTGGGGGTACAACTGTAGATACCTTATTCACAGTACAGAAAATGCTTTGTTTTTTCTTTTTTTAGTCCTTTTTCCCTTACTGGGTGTTGGAGCTTCTGAATTAGGCTAAAACAAGCATAAACCATGTCCTATGCACTGAGAAGAGTCATTAAAACTAAGTAATGCCATACAATTGAATTAAATGTGGGGAAAGAAGATTGAAACCTCTTTCTCTGCGTTTTAATAGGAAGTTGATGCAAATGGCAGTGGATAAGCAAATTATAATACATTTTGATGAAGAAGTGGCAAGTTGGAGTGATAGGTTGGATTGTCTATATAGGAAGTTAATGACGCAGTTATGAAGCAGAACGAGGGAACGGATGTGGTGGATGTAATACCAGTGAAATTAAGCAGGTTAATTCCAGGCCTTGATGCAAGACTCCATTACTCTGCACCCTGAGTGCAGATTATTACAGTTATCTAATGTGTTTTAACCCACTTAATGCTTTCTGATYATGCTTATGCAGAAAATGAAAGGATGGAAGTGTTTTAACTTCACTTTTTCCCCTTTCTTCTTAGATACATGGAATTTTTTTAATTGGAAAATAGCCGTGTACGGYGCACTCAGTGTCCGGTGGCTGGTGTTCCCACGGAGAGCACAGCAGGGATTTAATCTGAAAGATTTACCTAGAGAAAATTGCTGTGCTTGACTTCCAAACTGTTTTCCAGTATTGCTTTGCTTATTATGTTTGTTACTAAGCTTTTCTTTTATTTTCCTTTTTTATTTTTCGAACTAGCRAAGTTTGCAGGAACATGTATAAGCATAATTTAAAGTCAGCGGAGAGACTTCTGTTTTGCCTCGTAGCTATTAGTCCTCGGTTAGTACCAGCTGGATAACATCCAGTCTCCTGCACCCTGTGATGTGACTGTGAGTAAGAGAATGAGGCTGTGTTGATCCTGCTTGAACCTTCAATTAGTTGCTGACATAGTTTATTCAGCTGCGGGCTCTGCTATTGATACTGAAGCTATGCTATAATTTTCTAGGATGGCATGTGACTTTGCACGAGGAGAACTTTTTAACATTTGTCATCCCGGTGCTGCTGGGGAAACAAGCAGGAGCAATCCTGTTAACCAAACCTCCGGAAGCTCATTGCTTTCTGCTTATGCTGTCAGTGATAGCTGCACAGCACCATGGCTTTTGGCAGATTGGCCCAGGTAAAACAGATTGGAAGTTAATAGGGGGTTGTGTTGGTGTTCAGAAGGAATAGAAATGGTCTCATTTKCTCTTAGTTGAACCGGTTCAGCCTGGCTAAGTGACAAAACCAGTGACGGTACGTCCGTATTTGTGGGCAACATCAGTAGGAATCAGAGTTTACCAAAGAACAGGACTGTTAAAGCTCTGCTAAGTTTTGCATAAGCGCTTCTCAGTGTAGACCTTGATATTGAAAATATTTTTCGCATTTCAAGTACCATCACTCATATTACATGGAGAGGCAGCGTGTCAGAAATCAGCCAGTTCTTCTGGAGATTTGGGCRAATGAGACGTCATCTTCTCATCATCTATTTTTCCGAAGCTTATTTGGGAAGTTGACGGGACTGAATRCCAGTCCATTTCTGTGTTTTCAAAGATGCTTCTGTTATTTCTAACCTTAAAGTAGCCTTAATGTTAACCTTCTATTAAGTTGCTGTATTGGGTTTGTGTGGCAAGGTTTTGGTAGCGGGGGGCTACAGGGGTGGCTTCTGTGAGAAGCTGCTAGAAGCTTCCCCCATGTCTGATAGAGCCAATGCCAGCCACCTCCAAGACGGACCTGCTGCTGGCCAAGGCCAAGCCCGTCAGCGACGGTGGTACCACCTCTGKGATAACATTTAAGAAGGGGAAAAAGTTGCTGTGYAACACCAGCAACTGCAGCTGGAAGAGAGGAGTGAGAATATGTGAGAGGAACAACTCTGCAGACACCAAGGTCAGTGAAGAAGGAGGGGCACGAGGTGCTCCAGGTGACGGAGCAGAGATTCCCGTGAAGACCATAGTGAGGCAGGCTGTCCCCTGCAGCCCATGGAGGTCCACGGTGGAGCAGATACCCCCCTGCAGCCYRTGGAGGACCCCACACCGGAGCAGGTGGATGCCCGAAG
Source organism: Oceanodroma leucorhoa (assembly GCA_030449065.1). Taxonomy (NCBI): domain Eukaryota; kingdom Metazoa; phylum Chordata; class Aves; order Procellariiformes; genus Oceanodroma; species Oceanodroma leucorhoa. The sequence goes on from JASVER010000009.1 coordinate 17,260,636, forward strand.
GAGGCTGTGACCCCGTGGGAAGCCCACGCTGGAGCAGGCTCCTGGCAGGACCTGTGGACSTGTGGGGAGAGGAGCCCATCCTGGAGCAGGTTTGCTGGCAGGACTTGTGACCCCRTGRGGGACCCACGCTGGAGCAGTTCSYSWAGAACYGCAGCCCRTGGGAAGGACCCACGTTGGAGAAGTTCATGGGGACTGTCTCCCGTGGGAGGGACCCCAGGCTGGAGCAGGGGAAGAGTGTGAGGAGTCCTCCCCCTGAGGAGGAAAGAGCGGCAGAGACRAGGTGTGATGATCTGACYGCAACCCCCATTCCCCGTCCCCCTGTGCCACTTGGGGGGAGGAGGGAGAGAATTCGGGAGTGAAGCTGAGCCCGGGAAGAAGGGAGGGGTGGGGGGAAGGTGTTTTCAGATTTCATTTTATTCCTCATTATCCTACTCTGATTTGATCGATAATAAATCAAGCTAATTTCCCCGAGTTGGGTCTGTTTTGCCTGTGATGGTAATTGGTGAGTGATCTCCCTGTCCTTATCTCGACCCACAAGCCTTTCCTTGTATTTTCTCTCCCCTGTCCAGCTGAGGAGGGGGAATGATAGAGCGGCTTGGTGGGCACCTGGCATCCAGCCAGGGTCAACCCACCACAGTTGCCTTTTCATTTTAATTGTTTTCAAATCACTGCACATCACTAGATTCTGGTTTGCTTTATTTCCTCACTTGGGTCACTAGCAAGATGCATTTCTGAATGTTCTTAAGAGCGTCGTCTCGGTGGTTACAGCTATCCGTAATGTAAAGAAATAGCGCTCACAGATGCTGTTTGTAATTTCGTCATTTTCTGAATATTGATGCAGACATTTTATTCATTAATTTCACGGTGCTATTCCTTTTATTATGCAGCTCCTCTTGGTGTCAACAAAAACAGGGTAAGTGGATCTAGATCTATTGTTTTTAGGCCACTGGTGGGAGACTGGTTCAAGAGTGACCTATAACTTCTAAGCAAACTTGGGCCACGGTTGGACAGGGCTTAAGTGAAACTATRATCTTTGTATACTCAAATCGTAGTGTGAACAAATAAAAATATAACTAGCACTGAATGCAGGCAGAAAACATTAGTTCTAGAAAGGCTTTCTTTTTCCTTTAATGCAAGTTAAATAAGCAGATGGGAGCGAACTGTTGTAACACAATTACGGTGCCATACAGGCTAGACCTTTTCTAATGACTGCCGGSAAAGACTTTCCTTTGCAAAGAGTATAAATACCTATTTTAATAACAAGACAAGCTGCCGGGTGTCAAGGATTAAAAATACTAATGTTTCTTTTAACTGGATGTAGAGTTTTATTCTTCCCCTTACTCTGCTGTCAGGTGGAGAAGTGTCTTTTTGGCAAAGGCCGTTGTCTAGAATACGGGTTGTGGTTTGGGGGGTAAGGGGGATGGGACGCAGGTTTAATTTAGTCCCTTGTGTTTTCGATTCACCTGGTGCCAACCAGAAGTAGTGCCGGAGCCATGTGCTCCCATTATCACCACTTAGCCCTTGGCTGGGTGGCTCGTACCGTTGCTGTCTTTGGGAGAGGAGCCAGGAAGGTTGGTCTCTTGAGGTTGATCAGCAGAACAGATGGATGAACACGGGAGAAATGTAAAGCGATACAACAGAGAGCATATTGAGAGCAAAGGAAAATGTCTTCAAAGAACATCATGCATTAGGACGAAATACAATTTTCCTTTAATAGTTATTCTGGCACAGAGATATTTTCTGTCACCTTTTTTTTTTTTTTTTTCCCCTTCCTTTTTTGATCAGCCGGTCCCTGGTTGAGAATTTCTTTCCAARGCTTTGAAAATCATCACTTGGAGAAAGCAAACGAGTCCTGAAAATTTGGATGCGTACTTTTTGTCTTTTTTTCTTTTTTGAAAGTGGAACCTGACTTTCAAAGTCATTTAAGTGACCTATTTTACTTTAAAATACTTCCATTTTTCCTCCGAGTATCAGAAATGTCACAAAACAAACACCTCTTATGCTGTGATGYTTGTGTTCAGGTTAGGCTGAGCCCTCGGTTGCTGTAGAAATGAGGGGAAAATATCTTTCCTCCAGTTGTGGTGCCTGATCTTTTAAGACATACAGGTACAGTCTCTGAATTTCACTGAGTGAATTCACCAAGCGGTAAAGCAAAAGTAAAGCGTTGAATAATTTTCACYTGAATTTCTAATGTATATACATTAATTCAAATACATAAGACTGAGGATTATGGAGGTGAACAGGGTGTACTCTCCTGAGATACTGAAGGGAGGTATCTTCTTAAGGGATATACAGGATACAGCTGTGAGTTTTTGAGTTAATTGAGTGGTGTGTGAAGTTTTAACTGACATATCTACTGCTCATCACCAACATGGAAACACGGGCCTAGAGCAAAGGTCCGAGCTCTGTCTTTAGCAGTGGTCAACAGAAATACCCTGCCTTGCCTCTTGGTAAGAAGAAGGGGGTGAGTCAAGAGTTTTTCCTTCAGCTGTGATGTTCATCAGAGGTCTTTTGCTTCCACCTTCCAGTCTTCTATGAAACTTCTAGCAGCTTCATATCCTGGAGGTGTCTGCGTCTCTGCTACATTTTGGGGGCCTGAAAGTCATTGGGGGGTACTGATAGGATGAGGAGACTRGGGTGCCTCGACAAACAGAATTGCATCAGCCCTGCTTTCCGTAGAAATTAGCTAAAAATGGAGGATAATGTTATGGCTCTTTTACTCAATTAACAAGTTTTATATAAAATACATAAATATGCATTTACTTAAGTTTTTGCCAGCAGTCACAGAAGTGAAGACAAAAAAGGAGTAGGTATTTACTAAAAAGAAATAGGTATTTACAAAAAAGAAATAGGTATTTTAGGGCGAGGGAGGAGAAGAGGYGGCTGCTGGGTCGGCGTGGAATCCGGCTGCCTGCAGAGCCGGTTGGTCACGCGGCACAAGTGCTGTGAAGCCTTTCACATCTTCTGGGGTCTGTTCTGCTCTTCTCAAAGAAGTGACCTTAGACACAGGCAGAACTAGATTTCTTCCAACAAAGTGGTTTTGAACTAAATTGATCGGATATTGCTGTTAGGGATTATTCAGGAAAACGTATCCGAAAAATACATATATTCACACCAAACTAAGCCACAGGGCAAAGATGATTTAGATAGCAGCGATGCAGGCTCCAGCCTTTGTCTGTAATTATTTCAGCTAGTGCTGAACTCTGGACGCAGCTGTCAGGAGCACCTTAACTGAAGCATTTAAAAATAACCTAATCCATGTAGGTGGTGGGGAGGAAACTGCATGTGTTTTGGCCGTGCTGTTTTCTGCTCCCAGTACGCACCCCAGAACTGACACTTTGATTCACTGGTTGACCATGATCTTTGCTTTTCTCCACACATCAAATTAACAGCCGTTTGGGTTTTGTAGGCTTTCTAACAGGACTTGCCTGTGAGGCGATCGGTGCTGTGCTGTTTCAGAGGAGTCCTTTGCTTTTTGAGCACAGCTGCTGCTGCTAGGTTAATGTTTTCACAGATCAAATCAGCTGTGGAAAATTATTTCCCTGGTGAGACCAAGACACCTCAGTCTTTTCAGCTCTGCTTGGAAATTTCAGGGTATTGGAGAGGAAAACTAAAATATAAATCTGGTCTTTGACAGGAGTAGCAAATGTTCCTGGTTTCTGAGAAGCAATAGCTGTATGTATTTGCTTGGACCTTTCCTATTTGATGCCTGCATCTGACATTCTGGACATTTATGGATGCATTTGCTTTGTCTGGCTTTCTAAGGAGACAGCCATCTGGTACTGTCAGTGTTACTGGATCGCCCTTCCAAAAAGAAAAGGCGACTTTGCTTTTCATCTTCCATTTGAAATAGCTCATTAATTAGAAAAAAAATATATTGAGAAACATAATACGTTAGACTGTGTGTGCAGCATAGGTTGGATCGTATAGAGGAGGGCAGGGCCACTGCAGAAGTGAATGAGAGAAGGTCAAACCTCGCTTGGCAGGACAGTAAAACCACAAAGTCCTGTCAAACACTCCCCATAAATAGTGCTGGGGAGGGGAAGGGGAGGAGAGGTAAAGCTTTCCTTCCAGTTCTCTTCACTTATAATCATCTCCACTGTAGCTTGAGCAGTGCATCATTTCTAACTGAAGGGCAAAAACCCCAAACCTCTTCATCTTCTGTTTCTCAGACTTTCTTGATGGGTCATCTTACTCAGCTGATTGCCTTGACAGCTTCTCATCCAGCTGATAAATGAGGGTTGCATTGTTTTTATTATAGTCCAATATGTTGTCTACTGTGCTGTTAACGCTTAGTGGCAGGAGAAATTCCTGATGTATCTAATGCAGGGAACCACTGAAGTATCCAAGAGGCCCCAGAAGCAGATGTGGGGTATCTGATTTTCTCTGCTTGTTAACTTATATACAAAAGATAAAAATGAATCTTTTTGCTTCAGAAATTCTTGAGGTTAAAGCTGTGTATTCATTCTGACAGCTGGCAGAGAGGCTTTGCAAATCATTAATGAAACTGTGAGCCAGGCTTCTCCAGCGTCCCTCATCTTACGCCTTCAGGGTCACTTACAGGGGAGCTAAGGGTGAAAGTTGGTTCCTCTTGTCCTCATCTGGGAATGAGAACAGGAGGAATGGGAATCTCCTTCAGGCAGGAGATACAGGAGATATTTTATACTTCTTTCCCAATATTTAGGTGAGCAGTGGACACATGGTTTCGTGGCAAGTCCTGTCAGTTATTTCTCTACCACTTGTGTTCTTGCCCCTTTAGGAGATAACTCATTCTGGTAACCCARGCGCTCAGCCCAGATCAGATAAACTAGACCTTCTCACAGTCGTCTTCACTTTTGCTCTTGATACTCAATTATCTATCCTATGAATTAGGATATCATCATCTATCCTATCAATTAGGGTAGATGATAATTTTCAGCAAAGTGCATCACAACGGTTTGCAAAGCCAAGGTGACATTATCCCTGTTTTACAGATGGAAAAAAATGGGTGAGCACAGTTAATTGGACCATTCTAGCARTGTTAATATTCCTTAAATTAAGGCAATGGTAGTCATCAGGCGCTGATAGTACAGACCTTAGCACAGACTCATTTCGACTSTTTCCAGACGAGTTTTGCAGCCTGTAGAAGTTCTCTACTTCCAGCTGATCTTCCACTGATGGTTGGTTGAAAGTGGGATTTCTAAATCACTGCACTGTTGTTACTGCAGCGGTTTAGGCATTGTTTTTAAGCCAGAAAGATTTTGCAGATCTAGAAAATAACTGCATACCTGTCATTTTGACTTCCAGTTCTTTATWACCTGTAAATACTCTCTCCCCAGCTTTTTTTTAAAAAAAAAAAAAAAAAGAGGGGAAAAAAAAAAAAGAAAACGCACAAGATCATCTATGTTTTATCTCGCAGTAAATTCAAAAGAATATCGACCTGTCCATTGGTAAAGTCATGTTCCATCCACCTTTGAATATTTGCCTTTCGGTTCACCTTGCTCACCTCTACATAATGTTGACGTGGGTTGCAGGGTATAATTGTTCTTAGATGCTGAACTTCCACCTGCTTTGCTGTTTAAGTACCTGCTTCCATTTTATTCTTATGTAAATTGCTGTGACAGGTACAAAAATGTTACTTAGTTCCACTTCAGCTCCTTTGTCAAAAAGGACTTGTGGAGTCCAGTGTTGGAGTCAAATTGGTATTAAAAGACATATTGTTTACGTAGCTTGAAGGTTATCAAAAGGTGTGTTTAGAAGTATACACTCTTACGGCAATGAATACAGGAGGGACCTTGCTGGGAAGCTCTGTGTTGGTTTTTTTTTTTTCATTGACAGTGTTCAGTGCAAAGAAACAACTCTGTTGTGTGTGCCACAGATTGTAAAACAGATTTGTTTCTGTCCCAAGTATGTCAGATGAACTGGGACCATAAATATGTATATCACTAATTGCCATTTTGACTCTGCTCACCCCACATCCATTCCGACCTGCTTTTAGTAACGGCTATTGCAAGAACCACTAGAGCTTGGAATTGGTGATTTATATCACCTGAAAGCAGCTGGGAAACCCTGTTTTCACATACTATAAAGCATTAGCCTCTGACCCTACAGGTTTGTGATGTATTAGCTGTTAAAAGCATGCTAAAGCTGGCACGTGTAGGGGAAGGAATGTAAGAAAGTAATCAGAGTGATAGAGCGATCGTATTTCATAGTTGGGGTGTCAATTGATTTTCAAACAACAAAGTTCAGGGGCTTATTGAGAGGTTTTCAAAGCTAATAATAGTAAAAAAAAAAAAAAAAAAAAAAAAAAAAAAAAACAAAACGCAAAGAGGTAGGTGACACCCACGTTGATGTGTTGTTTTGTGCTCAGGTTACCATGACATTCTCCATTTTTTAAAGACCCAGAGAATGCAGGAGTCCTGAAAGCATAGAGACTTGTAAAAACAGCAAAGTCCATAGAAATTTATCTTCTTTCTAAATAAATTTTATATCTACGTGGCCAAAGATCTGAGAAAGAACCAAACGCAAAGCTTTTGTTGGGGTGGGAAGGTTGGTTGCTCAGGTAATACGGTGGACTTGGACTGGAGGATTGATTCTGTTTCCAGCTGRTGCCGGCTTCACGTTGGACTTCGGGGTAAGTACTTTCGGGTAGGTACTGGTAGCCCCCGTACCCCTTGTACCTCTGACCAACAGTCAGTGTGGGCAAGGCAATGGAATACTAGAACTTGGAGCTTCACCAATACCCAGGCAGGCAGATGCTGTGTTCAGTAGCTTGATTTAACAAGCTCCCGTGAGCTTAAGATCTAATTCTGAATTTGTAAAGGATATTTTAGCAAGGGAAAGCTACAGTTGTATTCCATTGCGGTGCAAAGCCTGGAAATAGCAGTCCTGTACTGAAGCATTTGTATTAATACTGTGGTGAAAATAGATACTTAAAGACTTGCTGACAATACCAGCCATTCATAGAAGGAGAAGGTATCAGGCTATTGGAGGAAACTTTWAAATGTTGTTCTGTGTTCTCTGCTATAAATATAGTTTAAAATCTAGTGCACTGCAAATGAATCCCATCACCAACCTCTAGGAAACATTTCCCATCTTCAGGCAGTGTTTTATGATATTTGTGATAACACAGAATAGCACAGACAAAATGTCAGGGAGGAGGCTTCTGACTCTGGTTGTGGAGAAACAAATGAGATGAAGTTACTTGCTGCTATCAATCCTGACCGATGAGTAGAGTTTAAATTTCTGGTTTGCGTTGCGCACTCAATATGTGAGTGTATCTATACAAAAAATTAACCTATTCATTTGGTAAACAATATTCAGGCGAAAAAAGCTGCTCCGTTTACTTGCTCTATATGCACTTGTTCTATATGTTTGTATCTTTTGCATTATGTACTTCTGTGTTCTGGGACTGTGATTACACTGGGACTGTTGAAGAAGATCTCGAATGCAGTGAGCGCAAGTCTAATTATTTTGTTCACTAGAGGCAATAATTGGCTTGTTCAGAAGTAATGAGATAATTCAGATGTAAATTCATTTTTGAGAGGGGAATTTTAATAATGGATAATCTAGGAAATTATATCATGAATGAAAGAATATTTTGTTTATAAAAGGAACAAGTAATGTAACTACAGAAGGTTAGGGCCATTTCAACTAATTCACAGCTGGAAACAAAATCTGGGAGATTGCTTTTGACTGCTGTATAAATRCTATATGTTCTGAGATGTTAGCATTGGGTTTTTAACAAGACTGTTATCCTGTGAATAAGTAGCTGCAGCATTCAGAGAACTTTGCTCTGGACAGGGCTGGTGYTTGTGGAGATGAACCTTATGATGAGAGTACATGAGAGGCCGGACTAAATTTAAACCTTATGGAAATGTTTCAGTGAACAGAATCCAGGCCTGAGCAGTTGTGTGTTTTGGTATTTTTCCTTAAATTTTTCTTTAGCATTCCTGTGTACATCCTTAAGGCAGTTTTGGTGAGCCAGTATGTGTTTTCCTTTAGAAACAGGGTTTACTGTTAGAAGTCTGATTTTGAAGGGCTGGGGTTGGCTTACTTAACTTCATAGTTTTATTTTTCTAATTCTCAAGCAGAACTGCTCTGTCCTGTTCCCAGATCTAGTGCTGGCTTCCTTTGGAGCTTCTGATAAGTCTTCATGCCTTGTACTTTCAGTCTTGGGTTGCTAAAGCTAAGTGCCGATGTCCAGTGAAGTCCCTAGGAGCTATAAATGTGAGTACGAGGCAGGTGCCCACCTTCTACGTTAACATTTTAACTTCGACTCTTTTGTCTGTTAATTTAGGGATTTGGACAAACAGAGAAATGTGTTAAGAGGTGGGAGACCTTCAGATGGAATTAAGGCAATACATCACTTAATGAACATGTTACATGCCGTCTAGGTGTGGGCGGGAGAATGGGTAGAGAGCAGAGGGGAAAGCAATGTCTGGCAGGTGGGACCAAGCTGGGGCGAATTTCCCTGTGCTTCTGGCAAGCAGATTTAAAGAGAGAATATGTGGAGTGGTTTAGTTTTTGTAGGAGCATGCGGACAGATCAAAAATAGATGAATTGAGCAGTGGGAGGAAGGTTTGAGATGATGAGCCTCGTTGAAGGACCCTAGATTTAATTGGAGAATACCCTTTGTTGGCTTTCTTTAGCAGCCTTCTGCTGCTTTCCCCCCACGTTGTCCTTTGCCTCACCCTCTTCTTTTTGCTTTGGAAGTATCTGAGCTGCGAGTTATATGTCAAGCCCTTCTGGTTTGTCCTGTGCTGAAGAGCTGTGGCTAATTTTAATCAAGCTTGAACTGTCATTCCGGTTCATCAATGTCACATTAACAGTAAATCCGAACTCCCTGATTATTAAAGTGGATGGAAATCACAGCTCTGTGTGTGGCCAAATAGCTACTCATCAACGGGGTTTTTGATGGGGCCTGATAGTTTAACACAGGCCTTAATCAAGGGCTCGTAACTGTTTTCTCTGCTGGTTTTTATCCTCRTGCTATTGAACTGCATTAACATGTGCACGTATTCCCTATTTTTGTTTAACACGCRCTCTATCAGGACTGGAGCAGAAACCTGGTTTTAGACTGAAGCATTTGTCATATTAATGGCTTAGGCCCTCAATGTTAATGAGACAAAGTGTTTAAGAATTGGTATTTAAGACTGTGAAGATTGGGAAGGTGGGAAATCATTAAGGAGGGAGGGAGTATGAACTGTGTTTAGTGCAGAGAACCACGTGTCAGAGCACTGCCTGTTTTATCCCTGGGATAAATCTTCATTGCATCATTAACCTGGGCTTTGCTTGATTATTGCCTCTATTTCTTCCCTTTTCCCTGTGCTCTCTACCTGTATCCCTACTTTGCTGACTTCCCCCAAGTCTTGTAGTAGCTTTGACCCAAACAAGCGGTCCTGTCATATTTACAAACTGTGGGTTATGTGAGAATTTGTTTCAGGGCGATTAACACTTTGCTCTGAAGGTACAAGGTAAAGCTTTTGGGTTTCTAGTCCAGCCTTCCCATCGTTACTTCTGTGGGCTCAGAGGACAGACAAGAGCTTCCACAATTCAGCAGAAARCATGTTTTGGCAGGAGCAACGATGGGATATGATTTCGGAAGCACAAGTGGTGCTCGGGTGGGTGCAGAAGCGGTGGGAGGACCCTGGCTCTGGAACCCAACAGTGATGCCTCCAACCATGCATGTGCTCGCAGAAGCACAGCCTGTGCCTTGCATTTCTTTGTCAAAAATTGTGTGTTGCTCTGTGCATGTACAGATAAATATCCCCCCATACCTACAATAGCCAGTGAATGTCCTTGGACATAATATCATATAAAATAAAAAACTGAAAGCATTTTTTGTGGATTATAAGCATAAGTGCAAAGTATGAYCATAAAATCTCAAGACTGCTGTTGACCAAATCTTTCAGTGCCCTATTGAATTCAGAGGAYGCACTTGCCTACCTGTGGGCCCACCACATCTCCTTTAAAGAATAATTTGCTTTTCCTCGATTGGCATTTTTATTTAACTGTAAGCACAAAAGGTTCCAGTCCAGTGCAAGGAGCGTTCTGATGATTTGTTAGTAATTTGCTGAAATTGCAAGTTAATCAGCAGTGGTGCCCGGTAGCATAACAGGAGTCAGAAGTGACAGAATGAAGCTAGCCAGGCACTAGATTAAATGCCTATGTAAACCCCTAAATTTCCCCACATTGAGAAAAATATATTTATGCTAGAGTTATATACAAAGATACATCTATGTGTGTGCATTTAAGACTCGGTGATGGAACAAGCATCGGGCAAAGGGATTTGTAATGCATTTTCTGCACTAAAGACCAGGCTTTTTCTAGCTGAAGTGTGTTGAGCAATGCCTTGCTGAGTTGCAGAGGCATATTTTCCCCAATTCCTCCCCCAGCTTCTGCGTGCAGTGCTTTCTCAAGAGTTTCTGTCCAACTTTTAGTGTTATAATTGAGTCAGTACTGCCATAGACTTCACTGGCGTTAGACTTAATTAATGACAGACCATGCAAGCCTTGTTAAAGTGAAGAAGAAAGACTGTCGTATGGTATTTGTCAGTGGCAGATCTGCTCTGTCGAGGAGAGTTACAGTTAACCTTTAACCAGTTATGAAGGCAGCTAAAAGGTGCTTCCATCCTCTTTAGCTGTCATCAGACCCGGTTAAAGGTTAACATCTTGCTTCTGGCACCAGGGTTCTGCCAGGGCACTTGTAGGAAGCTCTTGTCTTCCCAAGAGCCCACCTGACCCGTGGTCTGATTTCCTAGCTATACCCTCAAAAGACAATGTGAAAATAAAAAGAAAAAAGAAAATGCAGGCTCCATCTTAACAAAAACAACAAAGAACAAGAGCACATGTGTTGGAAACAACTAATTCCTGCATGCAGTCTTCATTAGTGAGTCCTGGATTTAGCTGGAGCCCTTAAACCAGAACGCCCTGGTGTCTTCTTTACCCTGGTGTCTTCTTTACCCTGGTGTCTTCTTTACCCTGGTGTCTTCTTTACCCTGGTGTCTTGCTTCCAGTGCTGACGTAGCCGCTTGTCAAAGAAACCACTCTTTAGGAATAAGGTCAGTCCCTTGTTTCCTCCTGTGCTTTTCTCCTTTTCGGTCTGTTTGTAGGATATATTCAGAATCACATTCAAATAGTGTACTACCTGGGATGGGATTTGTCAGGGTTCGGCATCTCCTGCCTCTGAATTCATCCATCTGAAGAAGCAGATGAATTGGAGTTCTGGCTTCGCAGCATTTGGCAGCTGGAAGCAAATGAGAAAAGGGAAGATGGAAGGAGACCTTGTGTTTGAAAWCTTGCGGTGCTTAACATAGAGGTGGGCTAAATGGAGTATAAAGTATACAAGGGTGGCAGAGCCTGCTTTGTCCTCCGAAGTCTCTGGTGGTATGGAAAGCCTTTGGTCTCAACGTCCACAGTGAAGGTGAATCACAGAAGCTGCTTGCAAAACCGAATGGACTTTATAATTCAGGAGCATCTTCCCAATGGCCATAGCAGCACCTGCAGGTGAAAACTTCATACTGGAGCTCAACAGATACGGAGGCAGGTTATAGCTACAAAGTTCATGTCTGGTTCTAAAATCAGCTTAGGTTTGGGTTTATCASCTGTTGACCAGCAGTTTTAAGGCTGTAGTGGAGTCTAGAAGGCATAAAAATAAGTGTAACTGAGCACAGAGGGATCACCTAAGGACCGAGGTATAGTGTTTTCCTTTCTCAGCATGTATTTTATATCTYTCACGTTGTGAGGTGTTACGGAGTTGTAGTTGTATGAAAATCACTGCTACCAAAGGAATATCGTTCTTTGAGGATAAATAACGTGTTGGTACCTGTTTGTCTAAGGCTTTAATTGAACCCAGAATCCTTATGTAAGTTTTCTGGCTTCTAAGTCATAAATGAGTGGGATTCTGATACACTTCTGTTTTGTAAGCTGCATCATGCATATAGATTAAAACCAAAACAACGCTACCTTTTTCTTATGATATCCACCTATAGTGGAAAAAAATACCAGGTTTTGGGACAATTCATTTACAATGAATTGTTGCTGAGATTTTCCTAGAACCGCCACACAGGGGAAATGAAAAACAATGACACAATTTACAAACAAGAGTAATTTCAGTTGTTTATACACAATTACATCTCTGCTCCCTAAGGAAACTGTTGAAGGAACATTGTGAGTTTAAGAACAGCTTTATTTTTATAAACACTTTTTTTAATTGCTGAATTGAAGTTGTGTTTATTACCGAAAATTCCCAAGGCTTTTTGCAAACAGTACAATCTCCTTAACACAGGCACGATTTAGTTATGTTTTCATCCTCCTGGTTATACTTTGTTTTTCTCATCTCTCTTCTTAAACTCGTTTAGTCTCTGAGTTCCCATATATTATGCTAACTATCCCTGTTTTCTCTAGACCATTTCCAGCTTTATAAGTTATCAAAACTGAAAGTTAACAAAACACTTTCCTCTTAAATATTGTCCTCGTATAAGGACTTTTGAAGTATTACAGAAATATTCCTAATTAGTCAGTGTAAGCCTTGTGTAAAGTGCCTTAATGTTAAGTCAATTTTACAGAATAATAAAAGAAGGAGCAGAGAGGGGTTTTCCTTCATTTATGTGCAGTACCAAAGGCTCTGTTGTATAGCCTCTTTTAGCTGTCTCGGATATGTCCTGATCCACATCATCCGAGTGTCTTGTCCAGAATTCATGGTGGATCGTGCAAAACCCACAGCATCTCTGCACAGGTTCAACTGCTTCCGTACTGCGTCGGGTACAAAATCCTTCATTTTGGGGTCAATTATGTGCGGTTATGGACAGTTCCTGCTAACTTCCTCTGACACTTGTTTATTCAATTTTTCTTTGTAAAGGTTCCTGCCTTGGGTGTCTTCCTTTTGTAGGCTTTTTGCCTGAACAGTGGAAGAGGATTGAACTGAAGGGAGACSGTTTTCTCTCTTCGTTCCGCCTTGTAACATTCCCCTCTCTTGCTCCAGCATGTTGCCATTCATCTAGGGTCCGAGTTTCCCAGGCAGGGATTAACCTGTACCCCAGGTGAGTAGCAGAGGGAGGAGGAGGAGGATAGTCCAGTGCCACCTTGTAAGGCAGCCTCCGCTGCCGGAGGAAGATCCTCCGATATATCTGATCCCACAGGCAGTGAATGGATGCGGAAGGACGGACTTCCCTGGCTTAGCACACAATTTCTCGCATTCCCTTTGAAACCTTTCCCAAAGGATTCAGTAGGATTTGGTATTGCTGTCTTGAAGGAATCAAATGCTACTACCCGTCAGTAATCTAGGAGCTATTTTATATATAGCTACTAAAAGCAGCCCTGTAGGAAAAGTCAGCAGCTATCATGTGCTTTTCTTCCTTGTTTCTGTTCTGTTGCCCCAAATATGGCACTTGGGGAAAAGCTGAGTATGAACTCATGTCTGTGGTCAGGTAAGGATATAGGGTTATACCAACTATTCAATTCATTTCAGGACCAGCGGCGTTTTTTTAAATCTCGAGTGACCTGAAAAGCCAGTGTTTCTTTGTTTTCTCTTCTTTCACCCCCTGTCTCTGTAATCCTTTCAACATGTGCATAAGTGGATTTCTTGCAAAACCCTTTTTGGCACAATGACCTACCTTAGTGATTCCTACCAAACACTCATTACCCCTTTGTGTGAAAGCCATTTCCCTAAATTCTCTGATTCCAACATCTTGATTTCTGAGTGCCTGTTTCATTTTTCTTTTTTTCTTTGCCATTTTCAGGAATTTCTGAATACATCTCCTTGCAACAAATTAAATGAGGTTACAGCTCAGTGTCCCATCTGTACAAGAGCTGCAGCTCTGCTTTGTGTCTTGGATCTTTGAACTTTGGCTTTGTCCTTTTGGTTGTTGTTCTCTGAATGCTTTGGCATGAGGACAAAATTAAAAGGCACTTTAGCTGTTGCTGAATGGTAGGTGATGTTGAACCCAGTTCTTGAAATGGAAATTAAAGCCCTGTCTTTTTTACATTCCTTTTCTTAAGCAACAGGATATTGATCCGCTGGGTTGAAGTCTTTAAAAGAAATGCTCTGTTATCTTCCCAGTTTATTTTTCTGGAGGAGCATGTTTTAGTTATCTTTGCGTTTAGCGATATGAAAGAACATGGAGATCAGATTTAGGTTATTAGGGGAATAAATCTTGTGCTTCATTCTGTGCTTTCTTATTCTGCCTTGTACCAGTGATAAAAGCGAGGGGATCTGAAGSCGAGCTTTGTCTGAAAGTTTTTTAGCTGTGAAAAAGGTTCCTGTTAAATGCCTGTTTGAGATTAAAGTGAGATGCCTGAAAACCATTGATGTGTTAAGCCCAAGCAAGTCAGTTTAGTTCTTATTTTGAGTTTCAATGTGTTGTACTGCAGTTAGGCACAGATCTTGGTGCAGGATCTTTGTCCAAGCGCTGTGCCAACTCTTCYGCATAGTCCTGTTCTTCTGTGAGCTGATACGTAAGAGCGAGGTGGGAGCTTGCAAAGTTGGACCTGTTTCATGAGTTGTGGTGACTTTATAGTGGCTGTTCATAGCAGCAAGCCTGAGGTCTGGGAGCCAATATCTGTGTAGTATTGTTGCAAAGGGACTGTGTAAGTGCTTACCGCTAACAGCATATTAAAATCCTCCATGATTCGGCTCTGTCACTCTCTGCCCAGCTCCGGAGCTTTCCCATTASTGAAAGAGGAAAAATTGGCTCCTCTACACTTGATGTCTCGTACAGTATTTTGAATGCCTTCTGTAGCATGGGATTAAAATTGAAATACTAGAGGTCAGTCGGAGAAGGAAGTAATGCAGCGTCCCTCGGTTGTTCTGCGATCTTATCCCAGTATTCTGTCACATGCTGATACCGTGCCAGAGCATATGGATCTCCATATGGTGACTCTTTCTGGTTTYCTACCACCTGTAGTCAAGCGGATTTTCAGTCACTGAATTTGCCCGAGAGATAAAGCAAAATAAGTACAGCAGCAAAATAAGATTGCAGTGGTAAAGACTGAAGTTTTATGTGACTTACTGTTGTTACAGTAATTACTAGAAGAAGAAAAAAACCAAACAAATGGATTTAATGAGCATGTCAGTAATCCAGGAACAAGTGTTTCCAACCCCTCGTTAGTGGGGGTGAGATGGGCTCCATACACTTTCTTGTCTGCAAAAAGACAAAATAATTTTTGTTTTGATTCAGCTTCTGTAAGAAGATGGAATTAAAGCAGGTTGATTGTCTTCAAAAGTAGTACTGCTAACTCGTTTACATGTGTCTTCGTGGTTCAGAAATAATGATGTGACGAATAACATTTACAGCTTTGAATGATAAAGAAGCAAAGAAAATACATCCTATGAATGATTTRCCATAGCTTTGTTCTGTTAAGGTGCATTTCTTTAAAATATAAATATAATATATAGAGTGATGTATGTGTATATATGTATATTTAACTTTTTTTTTTTTTTAATCTCATCTTTTTTTCAAGCAGTTGTGTTACTGGTTTGGGTGATGTAAAGACATACAGTTGCATCACAGTTAATTGTAGGARTACTTATCCAAGAGCAAGGTGATGGAGTAAGTATACACCCTCATTAYGTTTCACTGGGCTTGCCAATAGTTCTTATTGGCAGAGTGTTGAGTAAAGAGGGAGTAATGTTAAAACACTCCTGTGCCGGTACGTGCCTCCCCAGATGTCAATAAGCAAATACATGAGGCTAGCGCTGGCTCATCACACCTTTTGAACAGTTTTGGCCAACCCACCATCTATAGTTAAATAAAATGTTCTTCTCCAATGGCTGTAGGATGATTCCTTCTAGGTTTGGGGCCTTCCTCACTGCTATGGGGTCAGATCTGGCTAATAGATAAGCTGTCCGGTGGTGTAAAAAGCAGATACACAGTGTGTACTTCTAGCTAGTGTGACCCCTAATCTTCAAAGGCCAGAATCAAAGGATACAATTTTGGGCTACTTTTCTTCATTCAACTATGTTTTCTAGTGCTCATAGATCTGCTCTAGATAGGAAGACCTGTAGATGTCTCCTCTCTTTTTTAATCTCTTACCAACATACCGCTCTAGCTCCTGCTGCTTTCCATAGGTTACTTTTCTCATGCATATAGGTTGTTCTYATGATATTATGGGGATGGCGTAGCTGTTTCATGTTTTTAGGACTGTCTTTTTAAATTCTTCCATTGATAGCTGGTGATAATGGTACCATCCAGCTTTGCAAAAATCCTTCCACGTTCATCACTCGCGTTTTAACTACGCATTTACTCGTTCGATGTTAGATCCTGCCCAAAATTGCTTGCGTTTTTACCCRTACCTTAGGGATAAGCAATGTGCTGCCTCGATGGAAAAGATTTTAAGTGGCTTTAGGTACTCTTGACGTATTTACCTTTCCACACTCATATAGCCAGAAAGAATKTCATTAGCTCCTTTTAAAATGATTGTGCAGTTGGGTGATCTCGATTGCTTTGAGTGGTGCTCCAAGGCTCTATATGGTAGGGAGCAGGACTTTTGCATGTTCTCACAGAGACAGCTGTGRTAACTATAAAGCTTTGGTTGACATTTTGGTAGGGATTTTTGAATGGGAACTTTCCATGATCCGTGCAGCTGAGGTCTCCTGTAGGCAAGAAGAATTTACCCGACTCAGCAGGGTAGATGTAAACCGCTGCRTTAACCAGCTGTAATTCTCATTTCTCCCCAGTGTCTTTTAATCTGTGCAGGAATTGTATCTTCCACACAGATAAGAGTTTGATGTGACTGAATTAAATGAATGTTGATAGAACTTCCTGCCWCTATGGCATGATGCCATCTTCTTTGCTACTCACTTGTAGAGAAGGTGAGTATTTGGGTTCTGAAATAAAGAGCCTGTGGGTGCAAAACCTTGCATTTACACCCCAGTCGCTAGCTCCAGAAGTGTGTTCATGTGCTCCAGAGAAAGAGACCGACCTGAGTACGATATAAGCTCTTTGCTTCGACTTTTCCCTAGGAGGGTTCCTCCATCTTCATCATCACGGCTGTTTATGCTGGCAACTAAAAATCTCTTCTAGTGATCACCCACAGTCTCCTGTGGTGCTTCTTTTCTGTTATCTTTTTTTAAATTCTTATTTCATGTCTTTCCTCCATGGAGGATATTTATTTTGTGAGTCAGCGTAAATGCAGAAGCTGTGAGAAACTGTATTTTTGTTCAATGAAGTATAATACATATAGTCAAGTGGAGCTGAGCATGTTCTGCCAATAGCTGTCATGGGTGAATATGGTTGAGATGCGTTGATATCGTCTGTAACTGAGATGAGTAGCACCAAATCTCAATATTTTGGATTCCAGTTCTTCTCCAGATCTGTTTTGTTTCTTGTCTAAATGGATTTTCCTTTGTGGAACCAGGTGTAGAATTGGGTTGGAGAGATTACCTTGACTAGAACAAGAGCTCCCCCARGTCCTTATCCTTGGACCCAAAGGAAGCTTGATCTGGAAAGTCTTTGAAACAAGCAGAGGTAAAACATAGGCCAGTTTCTGCCAAATAGATGTAGTTTGCTAACACTAGCAGTTGGGTTCTCTGTGCTGGTGCTGTTACAACASAGTGTTGTGGGTGTTGCACTGGTACGAGATGCTGAGCACTGGGACGTGATCGGGTTCCTGTCTTAGTAGGGATTTTTTTTTTATATATACATCCCATATCTCATTTTTAACCTTTTTTTTTTTTTTAAAAAAAGTAACATCATGTGTGATTTTACAATAATCTGTAGTTTTGGCRCTGTATTATATTTCTTAGATTTTGTTCTGGTGTCCGGATTGCAATGAGAGCGAGCTGKGCAATGTTTTATAACCCAAGGGAAGAAGTGCCGGAGAACTGAAGTTCTGTTTTCTGCTTTCCAGGACTGCTTGCGGCTGGCGTTTAAATCATGCCACAGATGCTACCTGCGTGCGGCAGATACTCGTCTGTATAAGACAGTTTTTAATGTATATTGGATGGTGTTCAGGCTCTAAATGATGAAGGCAGTTTAAGGAGTTGAATGTAATAGGTAACGACTTCAGGACAAATCAGAAGAGATTYGCTTTTGCTATGTCTACACAATTATTTTGTGAGGGCCTTTCTTCTCAAGTAACTGCATGTGGAATGGAAAAATTCAAACGTGTGCATTTACTTTGTTACCTCTTATTTTATTTAAAAGCCCCAGCTTTTCTGTTCAGTTCCAGCTAGAAGAACAGTTTCAGTTACCTACTGAAAATACTGTATTTTTAGCTAATGGAGTCATTCTTTGTGACTGAGTGTACTCAGGGTCTTGGGGATCTGTATTTAATTTTCTATCTGCTGGAAAAAAAAGTCCCACGAAATTAACTTTTTTTTGTTCTCTTTCCAACCAGCGTACCAAATGTGCATTCAAGCCACCTTTTCAATGTTCCCCTCGCCCAGCGGTTCGGTGTCCTTACTGTGTCTATAGAGGACAGGTTTTAATGCACCAGTCCAGCTTTCACGTACCGGGACGTGTAGTTCCACTGCAGAAAAGGAGCAAATTGTTAATATATCAGGACGAATTTACTGAATGGTTCAGCTGCTCGTGATGAAAACGAGCACCACGTCTCTGAGGAAGGTTCGGGCTGGGGTGATTCTGTAAATGCTGCTCTGTGTGTGTGTACGGCAGCACACAGTTAAGTCACTGAAATACAGTCAGTTACCGGCACTCCGGAGCTTGCCACCAGATAGGTTCTTAATGGATTGTTGTAGCTTTAATGAAATCCAGTCTSGCGGAATCACTAAACTTGCTTTCTCCAGGAAGGCTCTTTACAGGAACCTGACAGATCACCTCTCCAGTGCTTCCAGACGTCCTAGCCCTCTAATTCTTTTCCATAACGAGTTTTGTGCTGCACGATAAAATATTCATGTTAAAATAGGTTCTAAACTAATTATCTGCAGCCAGCAGTTGCCGGTGCAGTCATTTGCTGTTAGCTTGGCTCAAGTTAATGGCTTGTATTTCAGTACAAATAGTCCCTCCTGGCTGTTTCCTGTCACTGATTCTTATCCTAAATGGAATTTCCATATGTGTCTGGAGCTAATTCTTCTGACGTCCAAAGGAGCTTTCTCCTTCTACTTCTGCACCCCGTTTCTAAAGAGGAGGATGTGTTATGTATTATGCAGTTGCTGCAACTGCATTTTCCTTAGAAGCAGTGGTCTAGTACGTCTTTTCTCTGCACACGGTGTGGTTATACTGAGCTTTCTTTTACCGTGTGCATTTTTAGCAACAATAAAAAAAATAGATGTTCTATATACAGTGACCGTTCTGTTGGGGTATTGAAGTTATACAGGGAAAAAAGAGAAGAAATACAGTGATATATCACGGGAAGGTACACAGGTGAAATAATCTCAGCTTTTATCAGGAGGTATCACATTAAGCTGGCATCATTAGAAAATCCTGACTATGTTGATTTTGAGCTTAAAAGTGCCCCTAAAGAGGAATATGGTGGATGGAGGCTGAATAAAATGGCACTGGGTTTCAAAAGGGCTAATGACTATTTTAATTTTCAGTATTAGCTGTATGTGGTAATCAAAACCTTTAAGGTTTATTTCTCCCTCCTTTTCTCAGAAACAAGTCTGTATTAAAAATATTGACAGATTTTAATCTCTTAATATTGCCATATGTCTACATACTGTAAAAATGTCACTAAATGTATGAAAGTAATTTTGACTAATCACATGTCCGTATGCCTAATTGTTGGTGGGATCAAGGCCTGTGAGTACTAAAATGGAAATAATTTAGAATTTTTTTTTTTTTTTAAATCTTCATGTTTATAGCAAGTAATTTAAACAGCTTGCAGAAAAAAAAAATCTGCTATAGTCTGTACTAATTTTTCCCACATTAGTCCTAATGGGACTCTTGTAATCTGACATGTCTAAGAAATTCATTTAGACATTTAAATTTACTGTAGATTCGCAAGTGTGTATTGTAGAAATGAAGACAGGCTCTTGCTACAGGTGTCTAAAGCTATTTGATACCTGAAAAGATTATTCCATTTTCAGTTAAACTTCATGAAGCATACACAGACTTCATGCAATCCAGTTGATCTTCTTCAGCTCCCCGTGTACCCCACACGGGTGCACCCTTGGTGTGCTCTTTGGGAGCAGAGGGGATTCACCCAAGATCYGTTGGAAAGGAAACTTCTGCAAAATCATTGACGTTGCAGCATGTGCAGAACCTCTCCATAGGTCACTCCACCTCATGCCAGATCCKCTCATTTTCCCATTACTTTGTGTTATTTCTTGTGGCATTTCACCATTAAACCAAGGTTATGAGCTTGGTGAGGCAGGRCACTGTCTTTATCTTTGTGCATCTTTAAGAGCCCCTCTAAGGTCTCTCGTTTGTGGAATTTGAGCTTTAGTTCAACATAACTTTGCAGACAACACCAAGCTGGGCGG
>JASVER010000009.1:17281644-17326288 GCA_030449065.1 Oceanodroma leucorhoa
GAAAGGGTAGTCAGGCATTGGAACAGGCTGCCCAGGGAAGTGGTGGAGTCACCATCCCTGGAGGTATTTAGAAGACGTGTAGATGTGGTGCTTAGGGACATGGTTTAGTGGTGGACTTGGCAGTGCTAGGTCAACGATTGGACTTGATGATCTTAGAGGTCTTTTCCAACCTAAATGAATCTATGGTTTTATGATTCTATGAATAACGAGGTTGGAGGAAGAAATGGAGGAAACAAAAGCAGAGTGAGTTAAAACTTGAAGCAGCTGAGAGACTCAACTTACCAACAGGACAAAGTTACTCAGAGATATTTTTCATGGATTTTTAACATTTTTTGAACYTTAGTCATCAGGAGACATCAAATGAGAAAAGCCTCCCCCTCGCCCTCCTGTTGCCATAGAAGAGTTGGGGAAGGTCTGTTTAGGTTTTATGGGTGACTTATGCRTCTGACATGAATCTTAAATCTCTAAGAATTTGGGAGGAGGTAAGTAAAACTAACCTCATTGTTAGTCTATATTTTTTCCATTTTGTGTAGTGGTGCATTGGTGCATACACTTAGTGGGGCCCTGAAAAGAGGGGAGAAAATACTCTTTTATCTATATGCTATAAAGCTGTGAAAGTTTAATGAAGTTTTACATCGTGTAATTATTAGCACGAGGAAATTTTTACCACTATCAATCTGTTTCATATTGATGCTGAATTTTGCACATCTTCAATATTTATGAAATTAAGGAGTAGTTAAAGGGAAACCGTTCTCCCAGCAATGCAAATTAGTATACGTGTGATTTGTTTCCTTTTCTCCTTGACTCTATTTTCCAAATAATCCTTGTCTCTGCAGAGTGTGAATATCCAGAAAAGCATTAAGTGATGTGACTTGAATCTCTCATGCAGGGAACCAGAGGAATGCTCCTTTATAGTGGGACTTGAGGGAATACAAGTTTTTTCCTTTATTATTTTGTATTCTTGAATGCTCTTGTTTCATAAATACATAGTTTACTGTGTGTTCCTTCTGAAATGCTCATCACTCTGAGTGTTGCTGAAGTGATGATTTTCTGCTACATGAAAGATGACTGATAGAAGGTAGAAATTGATATCTTGATCGTGGCTGTGCTTTCAGGTATTTGATCACCGGTATATCAATGATAATTTCTTCAATATCCTCTTGATTTGGGAGAAAATAACCCTGTCTTTTTACAAGTGACTGGAATGAATGTTATCTTACCAAGAGATGAATGTAGATTTAAAATTCAGTTGATAGCAGTTATATTATGGTTTTAGCTTGATTTTCTAGGAAATGAGTCCTATCATAAAGGAAATTACTCCTTTATGATTGTTCTGTCTGTCCATCCCTCTAATGTGATTGATATCAGCCAAATCTGAAAGAAGCAAAGGATGCAAAGACATATGCAGTTCCTGAGGGGGAAAAAAAAGTGAGTATCAGCAACGTCAGAGAGGACAAAAACAGTGAGGGAAAAGCAGGTAAAACTTGGCTGCTCTGGTTAGCAGAAGCCACTGGCCAGGGATGAGACACAGAGATTCAAACCACCCATGTTTGATGGTGTCTCCTGGGCAAATGTTGTAGGGAACATATGGAGATTTATGGATATTGCAGTGTGGGAAGCTGAAGGGACAAAGGAAACACATCTGTTTCTCTATGTTGATCCTTAAACGGTTTTTGGAACTGGAAGTGGAAATAGCATTTAGTTACTACAGGCATCTTTTTAATAGACTTTGGGCTTGATTTTTCGTATGTTCGACATCCTCCCCAGTACTCAAAGCAAACTCAAAGCAAGCAGTAGAAGTGTTCAGCATGTCTAAAAATGGTGGAACTTTATTTTTCTCAAGTCAGAATTGAGTCCCTCATGCACAATTCTTTCTCCCACCCCGGACCCATGATTTCTCACGAGCCTCTATATGCGTATAAAAATTAACTCTTGCTTCTTGAGGATCAGGTATCTTGATTTGAAGAGACTTAACAGGAACATCCCCGAGGTTGCTGAGGCTGCACACTGTGCTGGCATTCTTTGAAGGACGGGGTCATCTTGGGAACTTCGAGCACCACTGCAGTACCCTGAGATACGCATCAGTGGGGTATTTGGTAGACGATTTTGAGACTACCTTTTTGCTTTGAGCAGAGCGTAACATGGAGTATGGGCAAGACAAAAGTGGTGTGAATTAGCACAGTGTGGTACTGAGGTTAATTAGCTCTGGTGAGAGGCATTAAACTAGATTTTGTGTCTTGCTGGCTGCGTAAATGTGAGTAATGGGTACGTGTTTAATATGGTTTAGGCATGACCTAGGTCCTCCTAGGAGTTCTTCCACCTCCACGTTGTCTTTGTGTGTAGGTATTTAGCTCATCTGCCCCCTTTCCATTTGCAGGTAATAACAGGTCTTGCAGGAATAGCCATGCATAAATAGCTGTGCTGTTTTCTTCAAGGTGAGAGCATCAGTAGAGTGCTGCATCGGGCGCTTACCGGTCCGATGTTTGTCCAGACGGGAGGAGGACGAGTCTTTTACAAATGTTACATGGATTTATAAGGGAAGCAAAAAGCTTTGTCTACGTGAAACGTCAGGCAAACAAAAGCTGCAGTGGGGAGAATATTCTGAGTTTTACGGAGCATCAGCTTTGACTTGACACCCCTCATTAGACAGTATGACTTAAAGCAAGTTGAATGKAGACTACTTTGGTATTTAAGTCCTAATGTTGTCTGCTGGAATATGCGTGGGGTTGGCAGTTGCTGACCTTTCGTGTCTGCCTTGTCTAACTGTCCTTTGAGAGAAACCGCTCAAGTATCCTCAGCCATAATTTCCTTAGATGTGGAAGAGAAGTAATGATGCTAATGACTTAGAAGACCTCACTGATTGTGAAGACTGATTAGTTAATGCTTAGAAATCACAGAAAAATGCTCCATAGTGTAATATTTATTAATAATCGCTCCTTCTTACATGAACGAAAACGTTGGTCTCACTTGTAGCATTTCTGTGAAAGAATCTTAAGACGGAGAAAAAAAAAAATTAAACCCAAGTCCTGGGTTTAACTGAGATAATCCTGGCAAGTCAGTTAAAGCAGGAGAAATCCCTAGAAAAGAATAGCTGTATTKATACAAAGTAGTTCAGATAGTGCAAGTTATGCTGCATCTCCAGTCTCATACTGATCTAACTGCTTAAGGAGTCCAGGAAAAAAATAAAAGCTTAGCATGCCATTATTAATTGTTGCGGCTCTTAATAGGGGTTTTTAACTTTAATTCCTTGACTCATCCCTCTTTTTCTTTATTTTTCTCTTTTTTTTTTTTTTTTTTTTTTTTGCTTGCTGGCCCCCTGTGGCCTAACCAAATACCTTCCTAATTAAATTTAATAATAGAAAGAATCAGTAGCGAGGTGTGTTGTTCTGCTGGGAGAGGGGATGGTTGAGACTGATGTGAATGAAAGAGAAATGATTTCTGGAGTTTCAGCTGAACTTCTCWAAACTCTGACCTGAAGCAGTGGAATTGGAGTCACAGAGGTGCCGGTGGGGAAGGGTTAAACATGAAGTTTGATCTCCTCTTTTCCAGGGAGTGTTTTGCTGGCATACATCAGAGTAAAAGGGGCTATAAACTTTATTTTGAGAGCCCTAAAGAAAAGTAAGCTTTGTGTACCAAGTCCCAAGAGTTTTTAAGAAAGTGGATCAATTTAGTTAAATTGTGAATGAGTATTCTCCTGTGAACATCTGTAAACTGTTGAGTTTAATTGGCCTACAGCTGGCTCTGATTGTAGCTTTGGGGGGATTTTTTTTTTTTCTTTTACTTAGTATCTCATTTCCTTTTCCCTATGGTTTGCTGGTGTCATTTGTTCTTTTTTTTTTTTTTTTTTTGCATGTTAAAAAGTAAATAATAACACATACACATCCCCTTCAAAGAGCCTAGAGAGAAGTGGGCTTATCTGGTAGAGCATCCTTTTGTAGGCACCTCTTACTGCCTGAGCATCAATGGGTTCCAGCTGCTTGTGGGGATGGAGGCCGGGTGTGAAAGGTGTTTGGGTACTTGGTTTATTAGATTTGTTTGCTTTACATTGCATTTTTTCCCTTTTTTTTTAGATTCTTTTCAGACTTTTTTTTTTTTAACAAGTTAACAGGCAGTGTTGGATGGTTTATACAGTGGAACTCAGCTTTGAATGGTGAGAAGGGAAAGGACAAATTCTTTTCAGCTGACTTTTCTTTTGTGTGGCTGAGGTGTGAATATAACAATGGGTTATACTTCTCTCTTCATAGTCCGTTACAAATAATATAAAGAATGAGTTTGGTTGTCATTTTCTTATGGCCTCAATATTGTCYGTTGTCAGAGAGAGCAGAATTACATGACAACAGGATGGTGCAAGGTGCGACTTTGGCCTTAAATTGACCTGCCAAAGATTCGTGATTTCAAAGTAGAAAACCCACTGAATGGGCTAACTTGTGGGGTTTTTATTATTACTATTTTCTCCCCAGAGCCACTGGTCATTTTTCCTGGCTACTAATTAACTAACTGTTCATTTTTACCAATTGTTGAACTTAAAACATTAAAACTGGCTCTGCAGATTTAGATTTTTTTCTTTTTGTTTTTTTTTTTCAAGGTAAAGGTGCACTTTATATTGGAGCTAGATATGTTAACATGTATTAARGTGGTTAAAATCATATGATCTGTCCTGGATTTCGCAAAACCTGAATTAGAAAATTTAGCAAGAAGCACCTATAATTATGAGAAATAATATTTTTAGAGAGGATGGGTGGAGAGAAGAAGCTGGGGGGAAAGCTGTGTAGWGAGCAAGGCAAATATATCTTTACATATAATAATAAAAAAAAAAGCCTAAAAACTTAATAACATTTGATGGAACATCTGGCAAAGTGTGTGGCATTGTTTTGCCAAAATATTTACTGTATCAAAATGAAAACCAACTTCTGTGCATTTCAGGGGTTGCAGTATAATTGCGTGACAGAGTAGAATATATTATTATATGAAATATTGTTAACTGGCTTCTCTCCTAGAGATTGATATTTCCAATTAAGATTGCAGGAATTGGAGGGCTGCCTGCGTCACCGAACCCAGCTCCCGCGTGTCTCTTAGGCGGCAAAATCTTTCAATTCTGCTCATAAACTTGTCAAACTCTGTGGCGGCGGTGGCTGGGATGTTTGTCCTCCCYATGCAATTGGAAGGGTAATGCGGATCCGCGCTGCTCCCCGTGGGGAGAAGCTGTTTTCTAATTTCCAGCTGAAACTTGTTAATGACCAGTTTTACTACCAGCTTGTTCTTCTGCCAGGAAGGATTAAGCTGTTTGTGGGAGGGATGGAAGAACAGCTGGTGCTTTTTCTTTGGAACCGGCGGGTGATGATACAGGCTGGAGCAGATAAACCTAAATCGAGGGGAAGCTGGCATTACTTCAGTGGAGGAAGCGGTTTGAAGGCATCGGATTAGTAAGTCCGGCGTGCTGGAAGACCGCTGGTCTAAATGGGAGATGTTCACTGAGGTGGGACAGAAGTGACCCCTCTGGCAGCTGGGTCACTGTGGTTGCTGGTTGCTGTGAGCTCCTAAGGAAATTCCCCCGTGCGATGGAGGTTCATGCTTAATTTTGGGGCGTTTGGGTTAGTTGCAGCTGGCGTTGGTAGGAGGGCGGTTGGCGTAGCGTCTAATTGGGAGGCCAGGATGGTCCAGCGGATGTCTACATTTTTTAAGCGTGGCAGAGGAGTTAGATGAAACCAAAAGAAATTTTGAAAAAAAGGGAGGGAAAATGAAAGAAGTTGAGATTTGATTAACGTTTAGCCTTTTGATGGGCCATGCATTTCTTTTAAGGGGAAAATAGAGCAAGGAGAAGTCAGTGTGAAATGGCTGTTGCAAAAGCAGTCAATGGTGAGTCAATTGTGAAATAAATTTGAAAGGGACGARAGGAATGACTATGGGATGAAGTCAAGGGAATAAAAATGATGCAGAAGAGGATCAGCCTGGAGAAGAGAGGCTATAAATGTGTTTTAAYGTATACAGATGTTTTTTGAGCACCACCTATGAATGCTCCCAACATCAGGAGAAGACAGTGTCTTTTCAGAAAGAAGCTAAAATACCAGTAAGAATCAGGTTTATATTTAGCAAATCATCATACAAGTGATTTGGCTTAACGTTATTAAAGGAAGGTKGTGGAACAGATGTCGGGGGAAAAAAAAAATCTTAAGGGAGGAAGAAGAACACACAGAAAAGGAAGGATACACCAGAACAGGTGATCAGATGTTGCAGATTTCTGAAATCTGGCTAAACTCCGAAAGGACCAAATTGAGAAGTGTGAAATGTGGGACGGGAGCTGAGCCAGCCTGTGAGAAACAGAAACCGACTTAATCCTTTCGTAATAATTAGATTTTCTTGGGTTTGGTTTGGAACAATTGCCAAAGCAAAAATTGTAACTTTTGAATGCTCAAACACTGTGAGAAAGCAAGCAAACAACAAAAAAAAAWAAATCAGGAATTATTTAAACTGATTTATTTTTTTGGTAGTATTTGCTTTTGCTGTGTTTTATTTTAACATTTTTTTAAATACTTTTTGTTTGTTAGCTGCACAGAATGGGGGTGTAGGAGCAAATCCGTGTTAGGTGACTGGTGGGGTGTGGAGGACTCCTATCCAGTGTTGTTCCTTAGTGGTGAACATCATTATCCATGTGCTGTGGCAAAACAAACATGTTAAGCAAAAAATCAGTTATAATTATTTTTAAAGATATGGGGAAACTTCAACTAARATAAGTATGAATATTTGGAATTTGTTAAAAACTGAAAATTGTGTATAAATATTTATGAGGAGGAATGGTGCTAGTGCGGAAGGGAAGTCATCTCAGAATCTTCGTGTCAATCAAAACACCCAGATTTGTTCAAGATTATTTAAATTCATAAAAAGGTGGATCRTTCAGAATGAATCTTACGTTTGAAGCGAGCGAGGGCAGGGAAGAAACATCAAGGTTTGGCAGAGGGCTGTTTTTGTGTGTGTATGTGATTACTTGTGGTTTAATACGGAGTGTTGTAGCGTCACTTCTGTGAACTCSTGCGAGGGCGGCATACGGTGTGAGCCGCTCCAGCATGCCGAGCATCAGCTCAACGCGTTCTTGAATGGAGAGAAAATAAAATAACAGGCTGGAAATGGAAGACAGTGGCTTACAATTTGATCAAACTGATTCGTTGTGTAGTGTCATGGCTGAGAAGAAAAAAAAAAAAAAAAAAGATTTTTTTCGGTGAGAATAGGCATAAAAGGGAATTCAAGGGCATGAACATGAGACCTTTCACAGTGCCTGGGACAGACACTCAAAGGATGCCCCAAAGATGTCACGGGGGCTCTGCTCTGCCCTGTAGCACCGGGGTATTGAAGGGGGTACAATTTGGGGAACAGGATTTTGATCKTGGCTAGTTGTTTGTATTGAAGTCCATTGCTGTCCTATGTGTTTTCCCAAATTCAGCCTTTCTGGCCRTTAGGCTATGCAGGTTTCCCAACCACAGCAGGGATAAGGCTTTTGTTAAACTCTTTGGATGCTACTGAAGTTCTGCAGGTTTTTTTTAAGAACCTAAAAACACATCAGAGTATTTGGAGGTAGTTGATCACAGGAATGACTTTATAACCATAGATCTTGTTTGTGCTGCTGAAAAAATAGCAAAAGCATTGTCACAACGTCCGTAAACCTTTAAATTCATGTTTATGTGGATTTGTATGACCTGACCCTCCGTGTGTCACATCTGCTCCTGTGTGTTTGCTGTAGTCTGCAGCGCAGGTTTTACTGGAGGGAGCCACAGAACTGAAATCCAATTGCACCAAGATTTTARAGAGAAAAAAAAATGATGCTGAGCTCCTACCCCTTGTACCTTGAAACGTTTGAGGGTTCAGAGTCTTCCTGGAAAAGAGATGAGCTTGTGGCACGAAGCAAAAGGCTGCAGAGTTTGGCTGATGGGAAACGCACTGAGAGGGATGGCTCTCCACCAGAGAAGATTATGACTTTTTTTTTTTTTTTCCCCTTTTTAAAAGAGGCAAAATCTGCTTGTTTTTTTTTTTTTTTTTTTCCTTTTTAAAAGAGGCAAAATCTGCTTGGGCAGTTATTAGCTAACGTGTATCTGGTCTGTTGAGGGCAGCAGTAACAGCAGCTAGTGCGTTTTGAAAAGAGAAGCTAAACAAATGCTGGGTACTGGCAGGGATGGGAAATGTTGCAAATCACAGCTGTGTTAACTCAAAGGAGGAGACTGATTTCTTGATGAGCTGGCTTTTGTCCTAAACTTTTCTCTGTTCCAGTTGAATAAAATGATGATCCTCGTAGTCCTAACGACCATAGCTTTCTGGAAATGTAAAATTACCAGATCTCATTAATGCTGGGCTATATCATTCATCAAAGCACTTCTTATGCCTCATGCTGGCTCCTTTTCTCTCCCCCTCTTAATCTTTCTCTCATTATAACGATGTGTCTGCCCTTTGGACCTATCTGCTTCCAAGGAGTTGACACCTGCAGAGATATTATTTGGTGAAGACTTGTTAACTCTTTAATAGTTGCAATGCTGAGCCTTTGGTAGGAGAAACACAGTCTGGTGGAAGCTGCTTTGCAGAATGAGCACGGCTGTAAATACCCGGGTAACAAAGACCGGGCAGATGATTGCACACTAAAGAGAGGAAATTATTTGTGTATCTGCACTGTTTTCTTCTGATAAACTATTCCTCTCGTTGTCAACAGGTCGTACAAATGCGGTTAATGGCCTCAGCTGTTCTATTGCGAAGATTTTCTCTTGCTTTGGAGACTTGCTCCCAACCTAATGCGTTTTTCACGTGTACCTTGTGTACCTGAATAACTCAAGAATAAAGATTTCAAAATAAGCCCAAATGCCATGAAATTAGACCTCGCTGGGGACAAATGCCTTTGACACRTACGTGGAAACTGGTTCTCCAGATGATACTAATAGCTCTGTAGCACCTTTTATCTAAAGAACTAAAGCACTTTGCAAACACTCATATTACAGAAGTGCTGCACTGATCAGGTATTTTAGCCAAATAAATACTGTTTATAAAGGAATTTTCGAAAGAGCTTTCAGCAATACCTGTCACTGTTTCAGCATCTTTATTCAGTGACTAAAGCTCTTATCTCTCTCAGTAGGGGATGCCAATTTACTGATGTACTTTTCAGTTAAAATCCAAGTTCCATAAGGCAGATTAGCAGTGAGAAAATGCAAGTCTCATTGGGGAAAAGAAAAAAAAAAAAGAGTCTGAAAGTTGTTTTAAAGTCGGTTCTGTAATAAATGAGCCAATTTACAAGATGTATCGGGTGCCACAAAAAAAGTCACTGGAAATTGCGAGATCTGTGTTGTTCTGAGACCCCCACCTATCATGCTAAGCAGCTGAGAGTTACCGTGTTCATCCTTTCTACTCTGCATCCATCTGTTCTTGCCTTAARTTATATTTCCTTTGTAAACTTTAGGGGGATCATGCGTGTGTTTGTCATTAGGCAGTGACGAGCGCACTGATGTTCTGATCAACATCTAGACTCGTAGATATTGATACTACAGTTTTTAATGACTTAATTAAAAAGCATTATTTCTCATTTAGTATTTGCCAAGCTCCTGACAAAATTTTGATAGCTGATATTCATAGCTGATGTATCATAATAGTTGTCAAAGAATATTGGCATGGAGAGGTGTAGCRAAGTTCTGCAGGAATACGGTTGAATAGAGACTGTTTAGTATTGCCATTAATAGTCTCTAAATACAAGAAGGCGGGATTGGAGAGGCTACTTGAGTTATCCAGTCCTCTTCCAGTCATTACAGTCAATGATTCACACAGGTAGAGGAACATATTTATAAAGACTTGGTTTTTCGTTGTCCTCCTACTGAGAAGCGGAACTTCACTGTTTTGATAGACATTACTTTGATATCCCATCTGGATTTTATTGTGGTCAAATTACATTTCATGTTTTAATACTCTCTCTGAATAATTTCTTCTCTTCTCTTGTGTTTACTTCCCTGATCTTTTTATTTAATTAACCAAACTATCAGTTTTTTCTTGTAAGATGTGCTGATAGTTCTCTTGGCACCTGAACGGGCTTTCTGTCTCTGTTCTGGTTTCTCCTCAGTTTGAATTGGTATTCCAGATGGTGTCTCACCAGTTCCTTACATATTCACGGTATTCCCCTCCTGACCTTACTGGAAATAGTACACCGCCTGTATCTTGGATCGTKTTTGCTTTTATGGCTGCATCCTCTGGGTGGTCCCCGGTCGTTCTGTGATTGACTGATATACTTGAATTTGTCTTCTAAAATTTCAAGCCATGCAGTCTSTACCTCATGGCAAAAATCATTCTTACCTAAATGCATTGAAATATGCAGTATTAAATTATATTCCATTCCTCCAGTGGTCAAGGTGTRGAGTATCCAATTCTCCTGTGTGTTGGTAATAACTTCCATCTCTGGTTTCATCAGCATCTGTTTTTTGCACATCAACTTTTGTGCAGTTGTGATTAAAGAATAAGTAGGAATATCTCCTAAACTTGTCCTTAAGGATTTTTATTAGTAACCTTTTTGCAGTCTGGGAGTTCTTCTTTCTGCATAAGTAATTATTTTTTCTCCTTCAGTTCATTAAGCAYTGCACAGTCATGTTACCAATTTCCACCTTCTCCACCTCGGTGGTTTCCTTTATCACTGTGTATTTTTATTATAGTTGTTAGGTCCATTAAATGTATTTTTTCAGAGACTTGGTTCGAATGTATGTTTTAAGAAACTTCGTCACTGAATTCTTTCAGTTTTGGATCCTTTGTTCCCCTAAACTTGATTTCAGTGACTTCACAGTAACATCAGCTTATTACAGCATCTCTTCTGGCCCTTCACAGCAGTGCTAGTGGTTCCTTCAGAGCAGGATGTGGTTTTCCACCAAATAATTAATGAGGACATAGATCTTTGGCAAGTTCTTTACTGGGGATTGGTACGGGATGTAGTTGATCACTGTGTGTATTTTGTGCCTAGTGTTAAACTAATTTATTAACTGAAGTTACCAGGCGGCCAGTCCAGTAACCTTGCCAKCACAGGGCTTCAGAAAGAGCTCGGTATCCTTCATGTCCTGCTCATGGTTCGTAGAGTGGAGTAATCCCCACCCTGCACCATTTAGCCTGTTCTTTTCTATTGTTACCACGTCATAGTTGGCCATTGCTGGGCTGAAACAGGCCAGTTTCCGCTGGTGTTACACAGGGACTTTGAGCCAGATRAAAGCAACTGGTTTACAGTTCCTTTCCAGGCTGTAGGGTTACTCTAATTTGACTCCTACGTCATAGGATTTACATTTTTAATSCTTTGTCTACAGTGTGCTCGTACGTCTAGTCAGCACAGAGATGCTGCTCCATCAGCTGACTGCTGACAAACAAAATAGGTAGAAGATAGCTGTAGCCATGTTAGCCATGATGTCCCCAGCATCCAGGGTACCACATGGACCTCTCGTTGTCTTGGTTCAGGGTGGCTGCTCTTAAGGGTGTGATCAGCCTTTCTCTCATAGTTATTTAGGTTGGAGGGGACTTAAAGAGTTTTTTTGGTCCTACACCCTGCTCAACATAGGGTCAACATCCAAGTTACATCAGGTTGCTCTGACTTGGTCCAGCTGAGTTTTTAAGATCTCCAGGAACGAAGGTTCCAGTGCTTTACCGCTCTGAGATTCCTCACCCTGGAATCTCAGAGATTCCTGCCCCAATATGAAACCAGAATTTCCCTTGCTGCAGCTTGTGACTTTGCCTCTCATCCTTTCRTCTGGGAAGAGTCATATATAAGGAGAGCACCAATTTGAAGTTGTTCTCTTTCTAGCTAAGTTTTATKCACCTGTAGGAGGAGGAGCATAATGTTTATGAGGATCCTTGATAAATTGTTCAACAAAAGCTAGGAATGGGTTCAAGTAATCACCAGGGAAAGCTTTTCTGGGTGGGTGGATGGCTTGTGCTAGCCTATCCAGCTAGGCWCTCTGATAAGAGTTTTAGCTTGGCTTCCTGAGGAATCAAAACTTCTATATAACTACCCAATGATTAATAAGTGTACTTAGGCAATTTTCTATTCACTTCTGTGTCTTTGTAAAGTATAAAGTGGCTACTGATAAAAATTTGCTGTGGGTATTAAGATCTACAGAGTGGGAAATGGATACGCCATCGTGCAGAATGATCTGGCTCCTTTGTGAGCTGTTCTCTGTTCTGACACTGGTTTTGTGCAACCAGTAACAAAATTTTACATGTGGAAGGACTGAGTGTAAACYGCTCTTTCCTGAAAGCAGCAATTCTGAAAGAAGACTTAAGTGGTCATACCAATCTTATGCCTAGACTGCTCCGTGCACTCTTTAAATAATTGTGAAAAATTGGACAGGTACAGAGGAGAGCTAATTACAGTTAAAGAATACAGAAAATACAGTCTCTCTACTGTATCCGGGGAAAAAAAATARTAACGAAAAGAAGATTAAGTACCTTCAAAGGAAGAAAATACTGAGTACTGAAAGACTGTTTCTTCTTTGGTGCACAAAGATGTAAGAAAAAACAGTAGCTTGAAGCTAAAGCAAGATAGATGCAAACTAGATGCAGCCTTTAAACATGAGCTGACGTAGCACTACAACAAAGTTGTGAGGGGAGAGACAGGTTCTCTGTCTCTGGCTGGCTGAATCGTCTCTRGATGCTACATAGACATCTAGTTAAAAACAAGCTATTGAGGAAAACTCCGTGGACTCTTATCTAGGCAGTCTAAATGATCTAATGATCCCTTCCAGCCCTAAGCTCCGTGAATACATTTAGCTTCATGAATTTCCATTAGGAAATGTTTGGGATTTTTGTTTGGTACGAGTTCAGGAGTTATTAAAAGGATTATTCTATAGTCTGCTGCATTTTTTTCTCCTGCTGTGCTGCAGCTCAGGCTGGTGAGACAAAAATTAAAAGCAATTAGGAATGTCAGCAGTGCTCATTCTTCGTATTAGAAGATTTGACAGTTCTCTGCAGTTACAACACGTCCCTGAGCTATCAGTGTAGCTGTGCTGAAGGTGAGGAAGAGGAGGAGTCTGTCTGGACATGATTCTGATGGGTCATATTCTTGAAGTCCTTAAGACAAGTTCAGCACTAAACTTCTGAGGACTGAGCTGCTTTTGCTGCTCTTGGGTGACCTGCCGACACCTTTGTAAACTCTGGCCAAGTCCTTATTGCCACCGTCCTTAAAATGGCCTTTAGCTTTGCCTTTCGGTTCTGCGGGKTTTGCTTATCCTCTCCCGCTGTGCAGAACAGGGTATGGAGCATGAGACACCAGCATGTGTAAAAATGTGGTCCACCAGCACCAGGGGCCTGATTTTTGGATGCAGGTTGCTTCCCAGCCACTGCTCACCTTCTCAGGTAGAGCGGTCCCATTTCCCATAAGGGCAATCTGCTTTCGTGGTCCTCAGCTTGATTTCTCTTGGCAGCCAAACTGGATGTGGTTGACAGATTATGTCTGAGAAGGGCTTCGGTAATTGCTCGTTCCATTCGGTGACTATGTCAATGACAGATGGTCACACTGAATGTTTAAAATGTTTGGGACCCCTGGATGATCCCTAAGCTTAWGAACAACAAACTTTGCCAACAGTTCTGTTGTCTATTAGCAGAAGAATTTAAAATGTTTCCTTGAATTACTATTTTTTCCCCTGAGACTTAGGCATGTTTTGCTGGGTTTGTACTTTCCTGAAACATTCGCTTTTTTTATTTTTTTCTTATTAAAGAAAGTCTCAAGATGTTAGTACAGACTGGCATAAGTARGTGCCAACTGCTCTTGCAGACTTGTTAACAAATTTATTTTTGCCTGAGAATGGCACATATGGCCCAGAGCGGAAATATTAGGGTCTGTAGTCTTTGTGAGGGCTGGCAGATACTGTCTTTGGAGAAACAGCATTTGGGTCAGTCATAAATTTCATTTTTATTTTTATTGCCGGAAGGACTTCTCGATATTTTTTTTTTCCAAAGTGATGGTCTTCAATCATTTAACAGTCCTGTGACAGCTCTGGAGTTGCAAAAAAGAGGCGGTGGGAAAGTAGCCAATTTATTTATGGCATCCCTTTATTGCAGTTTAGTAGCTGCAAACAAGGTAAGTCGGCTTACGTGACCCATCTGAATTTCATGGACCACAAATTGCCTGCAAACCTTGGTTTAGGATGGGTTGACTGACCTGCAGGATGTGAGTTTGATACTTTTTCTACTGCACACTGCGTCAGCTTCTAGGGAAGACRTACTCACTCTTACACACTTTCAATTTTTTCCTGCTTTGAAGCATTTGACATAGTTATCTTTTCTAGGTAGCTTTTCGATTCCAGAAGCTCTGAAAGCAAAATAGCATATTCTTGAATTCTAGTGTCTCTCTGCAGATTCCTTCATCCCCTTCATTCTGATGAGACAAATAATGTCACGTTTCTCTCCATGTACAACTGGATTCTTGTACCATTCCTACATGTCAGTAATATGATGCAGWTTATGTTTGTAAAAAGCTTTTGATAGTCTTTCAGAGCACATCCAGGTTCTGGCATAGCACCTGCTGCAAAAGGGAGGGTGTCAGCCAGCGAGTATGGACCAGGATGGGCAAACCTTTTTGCTGCTRTCTCAGATATTTTTTCTTGCTCTGCCGAGCGTTGAGGTGAGTGCTGTAATAATCTCCAGGAAGTTTATCACATTGGATCAGATTTGTGTATTCAGCTAGTGTATGCAGCAAACTGACTTGAAGATGACTTTCTTGCTGTTGCAAGCCATTCTGATGGATGTCTGGATAATTGTCCTATCTGCATATGCGAAAAGGAGAAGGAAATTATTAGATCCCTGCCCTTCTTTAAAAGAGTGAAGGTTGTTCTGAAGATCTAGAGGGAGGAGATTGACGCGGCTAGGATGCATTTAAATCACATCAGTAAATTAATCAACGTCTTGTTATGGTCGTGTAGTGTGCTAGATTTAATTAGGGGGGGAAAAAGGAACTGATGTGTGTATATATATGTACGGTTTTGGAGGAATGATTCAATGTGGGTGGACTATGTGATCGCCTGAGATACATGAGGGAGACAGGGCAGAGATGGGTACGTTTGCCACTGTCTGCACCGTCTGTCAGCGGGAGATGCAGAGGGATTCAAAACTCAGGATGCCTCTGACCAGAGCCACATCGGCAGCTCTCACTGCTTTCCTCTGATTTGGTGGCTGTGTGTATGTTTCGGGATTTTGCTGTTTTGAAAAGCAAAATGGCTCCGTTTCTCTGTTTCTCGCTTAATTTCATTGATGAATTCCTCAGTGCTGCTACTCCTCATCCTTGGCTTGGAATTTTCAGTCCCGGAGTTTATTTTCTTCATTTAGTGGGAAAATATTGGAGCAGGTGGCAGTAATCTTTGGTGCTTCTCTCAACCGCTTTTTTTATTTTTCTTTGAAGCTGTATTTGGGAAGTTAAGGACTTAGATTTCAAAGTGACTGCTGAACAAGTGCCTCAGTCCAGAACCGGATACTTAAATCAGCAACAATTGCATCACCTGAAGGAAATCTTGCTGATGCCAGCCTGGAATTAAACACACTGAAATATGTCCCCCACTGAGAGATGGAGAGAATCTTTTTGTGTTTTCCTAGTGTTTCACGGCTTTTTTTGATCAGAACAATTAAAAGTATGAGAGCTTTCCCAAGTTAGGGAGTGAAGCGTGCTGTTGAGACACTCCTCGGCAGACCAGCGCGTTGGCATGGCACAGCACGGCCAGGCAGAGACAGCCTTGCTTAGCTCATGGGCAGATCCAGAGAATGTTCGGGGCTGGATATGACCGTCCTGCTTCTTCCCTGCAGATCCAGCTTGCTCAATACCTTTTTGGGCATCTCTGTACACAGCTGACTTCAGTCGTACAGACATGCCGTAACCCGCTTTTGCACAAGCTCCTTTGCTAAAAGACTGAATAACTCCAAAGACTGTTTTCATCGCTTCCTCCGAGACTCGTATATGTGCTGGGGTTGTCAAAGATGATACTCACCTTCAGGGAAAGAAGCGATGTATAAAAATACTCATTTTGAATAAACCCTGTGCAGGTTTTGAAACCGATGCTCGTTCGAGAGGCGCCGGGAGGGATCTGTTATTGCGGTACCGATTAGGAAAGCCAAAGCAGACACGATGAAGCTCACCAGGAAACGTCTGAGCGTGCCAGCTTCAGCAACGATCGCAGGCATTGGCAAGATGGCACAAATACGCAGCAGCTGTTGGCCTCTTTCCATGGTGTCCATGTTAAGCATCTTGGTATTGGAGGAGATTTGAAAGCTCTCTGAACACCACTGGGAAACCCTCTGTGGTTTGGCTGCCTCAAGTGCTTGTGATGCTCTTTTCTTCCCCAGCATGGCTGCTCCAGGGTATCTGATCTGCTGTTTTGGATAGTCAGTCATGGGATTGATGGCTCTGCAATAAAGTCAGACTTCCAGCAAACGCTGTTCTGTTTCAGCGTGCTGCTGTTTTCTAAGATAATAGGAGAGATTAATTACTTTTGAAAGTTACTTTTTTTCCCCTCTCTATTGAAATGGACCAAATAAAGCCAAGGAGAAAGAAAGAACGTACCCATCTGGTGTACCTAGCAGGACATCAACATTGTCAAAGACTGCCGTGCTCAACCCATGTCAGGAAAGTCCAATAACACCAGTCCGAAGTTGAAGTTGAGTGCTTCAGATGTATAGCAACCACCATGACTGTCCCTTCCATCTCAGTGGCTGAGTGGTTTTACGTAGAAAATATTCCAAGTAGGAGGCTCACGTTCAGGTGAGCCGAGGGCAATGTAAGGCTTTTAAGCATCTGCTTTTCTCTGAGTGCAACTTGGAGCTATCTGCTGGGGTGGAGCAGATGCTCTTACCACGGCAGTACTGGGTTTTACTGCAGGATTTGTTGTGGCCAAACTTACTTTAAAACCAGAACTTTTCAACTGTTGCTTGAGCTTTTTGCAGTGCTGGTGTATTTTTGGGAATGGTTTCCTTCTGTCAGCAACTGCCCATTCCTATCTGGAGGTGCTCAATTGTCCTTCCCCTGCTGTTGTTTGGAGTCTCCAATTCTGTAAGAGATCACGTTATGCAAAATTAGTCGAAGTTGTGTCAAATATTGTTCTCAAATGATGTTAGTATTTAATTGGCAGGCTGTTACCTGATGTCTTTCACTGGCCTCCAGGACTCTGCTTTCTCATTATGTTAGTTTTAGGAAATATTTTTAGGACTCACATTTCTTACAGTGGTGGCCACCGTGGTGGCGATGATGAGATAACCTACAGAAGCTGGATGACCTAAGGAACCAGAGTAAAAGAAAGGGGCTGAAATTCAGTAGAACTAAATGTGGGGTCATGCACCTGGGGGTTGATAACAGAAATTTCAGCTGTAAACTAGGAGCTAATCAATTGGAAGTGATGGAGGATAAGAAGTGGTGCTAGTTGATTACAGAATGACTGTGGGCTGCCAAAGCGATGCTGCTCGGAAAAAGGCAAATGCGACCCAGGCAGGGTATTTCTAGCAGAGACTGAAAAGTATTAATGTCACTGTACACATCTGATTAGAAGTCATCTGAAACATTGAATGCGGTTTCTGCTTATATGGAGGAGAAAAAAGACTATTTGATGCTGGAGTAAAGTAGTCTGAAAGGTGATGCAGTTGCTTACAAAAGGCAAATCAGGCACCTTGAAGGGGTGGTGAAGAGCTGTTGGCTGCAAAATGGTGTTGCCGCAGACAGGAATAAACTGGCCCCAAAATAAATTTAACCTGGAAATTGGAGAAAGGTTTCGAACAAGTAGAGAAGTGAGGTCTGAACGGTGAAGGCAAGAAACTTGATTTGAGTGTGAGATAGGTGTGAAGGGGGAGATGCAGGGGGCTGTATTCAGAGGAGCTGAAGGGTGAACGTAATGACCCTGGAAATCCTCTCCAGTTGTTGGTCCTCGTTTCGCGTGCCTCAGGTTTTTAGTTCAGTTTGTATTTAAATGGGGGGATTTCAAAGCAATTACAGGGAAGACTTGCTGGAATCATCCAGAGTTTTCTGTTGTTGGTTATAGCTGCAAATGAAAGAAATGTTGTATTTATTTTAGAAAACAGCTACTGCTGTTGTCTCTTGTAGAAACCAATACATTTTTGTTGTTGCTGAAGCATTCTTGAAGTCCAAGAAATGATGAAATCTTTAATAACTTTGTGCTTGCCTGCATTCTCCTGGGCTTGTAGCAAATCTCAGGTGTTGGCGGTGCTGTTGAAATTAGCTTGGAAACAGAAGATGTATCATTCCAAAAATGCTCCGAAACCGCTGAAGTCAAGACTGGCAGATGACTTTGAAACAGTCCATAATTACCGAGCCTGTAACTGAGAAAGTGCTGTCTGCATTCAAGAGCTCTGGTTAGTCTAGAAGGAGAAAAAAAAAAATACAGCGGAAAGAACCAGAATTACATAAATAATGAAAGAGCTAAAAATGCCTTGGTTTTGTAATGTAGATGAAGGCAAGGTGTCATGACAGGAACACATTTACATCTTAGAATTATTTAATTATCGTATCTTGTCCTCTAAAGAAGCAAAATGATCATGAATATTCATGTCTTCAATTAAAATATTAATGGCAGACTGAGACTCTGGTTTTTAGGTCTCCAAACACCCATAAACAGTTTTATTTAAATGCAATGAAGAGTGGAGGTCGAAAAGGAATTGCCTTTTTGTTCTCAGGTCGCAGAGAGGCTGGTGTTCTCCTTGAAGACAGAAGGACGTTATTTGCTCCGCATTTGCTCCATGCTAGTTTTTAAAAGGAGTCTTGCAGGTACCTCGGCTGTGCCCCCGCGTCTGGCTGTCGCTGCTTGCTGCCCCGACAGCGTCCTGTAGCCTTGCTGAGGACTTGAGGAGATTCATCTACCCCTTAAATGCAGACCTGGAACCGCCGTCAAACACACCGCAGTGAGGTTTTGTTTGCGTTTTCAGTCTGTAGGTGCAAGTTACTGCCTCTGCCTATGATACCTGTGCAAGACAGCTTTTTCCTGCAGCTGTTGGCTACTTCTGATGATCAGTAGTATCTTCAGCTGTACCCATTTCACTTCTTCTCCAGTGTCATTACAATGAGCAAGCTTTGGTGTCATCAAAGAAATTAAATTAAACCGTCCTGCTGGCTTTAAATTAACGAAGTTGAAGGTTTCATTGGTAACTAAATGTATCTGATTGCAGGCAGCTAGTAAATATTCTAGCTTGTAAATCGTTTTAAAGAAGAGAACGAAAATCTTAAAATGGTAACACATAATGAAAGGTTCCTCCAAAAGTATTCAACTAACCCTTGCAACTGATTGTGCTAATAAAGAGCAATTAATTAAGAATAACCAGACAGAAGAGATCCAGCATTTTTTTATTTATCAGCAGGGAGGATGGCGTACGTTTCATTTATATGAACAAAAATAATTAAACTGTTCAGGGTAAACAATTAACTGAATGGATACAAGCCTTTTGGCTGTTATTTTGTGTGTAACTAAGCATAGTGTAGAAATAACTGACAATGTGCTGGTTTATGGATAAGTTAGAGGCTGTGGCTCTCTTTCAGGTAAAATCAGACATCTCGGGGGTTGGAGCAGAAAGCAGGAGAGGCTCGTGTGGCCCCAAAGGTGACAGATTTGGGGTCTGATGCAGCATCCGTAGAGGGTCCATTTGGAATTATCTCAGAGGCTCATTGGTGACCTTAATGTCTTAAAGGACATTGTGATAGAGAAGATGGGACACACCACAGTGTGTGTTTGGGTTTTGAAATGTGTTGGTCAGCAGCTCCACTCCCGGTGTTGAATCTGCATCTTGCTCCTTCTGTTGCAAAAGCCCAGGTGCTACGAGTACCAATGCACTAGGAGTACGTATGTAATCAATCATATCTTCTGGCTTTAATAAGGGGAAGCAAATTCTTACACCTACTTGATTTAGAATTTTATTTGATTTTATTTACTTTTTGTSGTCAATGCTTTTATTTGCAAAAGAACAACTTTAATTCTTTATTGCCTTATGCGTTATTTGTTATATAGACATGTACCACTGACAAAGCTACTGAAATACAAATTATTTTCTTATTTGAATTTGACTGAATTTGCTAGTACTGCCAGGCAGAAAGTAAGCAAGCCAGAAGGATCCCTTGGCTGACAGAATGAGATCAATTTTCTCACCTGGTCATAGAAGAGGGACATTGAACTCCAGAAGCTTTATGGTCATTGTTCTGTACAGACCCAATT
The DNA here is from genome assembly GCA_030449065.1 of Oceanodroma leucorhoa. Classification (NCBI taxonomy): domain Eukaryota; kingdom Metazoa; phylum Chordata; class Aves; order Procellariiformes; genus Oceanodroma; species Oceanodroma leucorhoa. Next base: position 17,301,819 of record JASVER010000009.1, read on the forward strand.
TAATACAAAAGTTCTAGACTTCTGTCTAAAAAGGAGTGTTTCTTTTGTTAAAGCCTCTTTTCTCAAGAGCGTACGTGGAAAAYAGAGATATGTCTTTATGGATGCAAATGGATGATGGTGTACGCTGGAGGCAACACCAGCTCCGTGCTGGAGGTCACATTCCTGCCTACCACACTTCTGTGCCTGAGCTAATAACCCGCCTCTTCCTGCAATATCTGTAGGAACTCATCCATGTAGATATGCCCATCAAGAAATATGTTTCAGTTGAGCYGACACCAACTTCTACAATATCTTGCCTTTTATAAGGATTTCATTGCATGAGGTGACTGAAGWCTATAGCATTTTGTATAAATGACCTGGCTAGTGAGCAAATGCTTGCCGTTCTTAAGAGAATTTTGATTTTTTTATAGTATTGTTGCTTATGGTGTAGATCTGGAAGGTATGAAACACTGCGATATCAGAAGATTTTGTGCCTGAGAGCACTTGGGATGTCTCCTCTGTTTTACTCTTCTGSTGTGTGCCAGGGAGAGCCCAGGTCCATCGTTGTGACAATTGCTGTTGTGTTCCCTCTTGGCCAAGCCACAACTGCTTCAGCCCCCTTGTACCCCAGCTGTGCTGAAGGCATCTGACAGTGCTTGCAATGAAGGTGATCTCCTGCTGTCGGTATCCAGAATGAAGTGTTTCGAGGGATGGGAAACACGTACTGCGTACTTGTTTTACATCACCACCTCAATATAAATCAGTGTCCAGTTGTCGTAGGTGTGAATAAGCACGGGGTTTTGGTTTTTATTTAAGAAGAAAAAAAAAGCTAGCAGAAGCATGAGCTGGCACTGCCAAGGATATGAAGGACACCATGCGAAATGGTTGCCACCGCAAAGGCTTTTGGAGGATTCAGGAGAGTCTTTTGATTTGCTAAGCAACTGTTGGGGAGCTTTTGAAGAGTGATTTAAAAGACAGAGGAAAGATGTTRTAAGTGGTAAGCATCGAGGAGAACTTTGAGATATTTTGAACTATTTCCATATTGAGCCATTTTGCAGGTTTTGGTGGCAAGATTCAGACCTTTTTGCTTGCAAAGAGTTAAATGCAGTTCTTGACAGCTAGGGCATGAATGCTGCATAGACATTCTTGCATTTGTTTTGAACTTTAAAAAAACAACAGTCTGATTAGTTGGAGCAGGTTTTCCCTGAGGGAAGACTATAGAGTGTAATTTCATTACAAAATATAGTGCTTGGAGATGAACTGGAGTTGGATTTTTTTTTTTTCCTTACCCTAGGGGATTTGACATTTCTATTTCTTGACATTTCTCTCATTGTTAGACTAGCTTCTTTGTGCTGCCTTTTTTTTTTTTTCTTTCCCTTCCCCTGGTGAAACTGTAGCTGTCTCCTTGAAGCTTGGAGTGTTGTTTCTTGTAGGTAAAACTGGTAATAGTTTGARTTAGTTCAACAAGCAGATGGTTGGAAAAGGATGCTACGCTCTAGTGTGTAAGTGAGTAGCACTGGGACATGTGATCTATTGCCAAAAAAAGAGTAAAGCAGTAGTCCCTTGAACGTAAGTACGTTTAAAACTGTCACTAGGAAAGGATGTTACGTGGTAAAAAGAGTGATATAAAAATAGTAACGAGTTACTCAGAGCTCTGGCCTAAGGTATGTTAAGTACATCAAAAGTAGCACCTGAGACAGTTTTGTTCCTGGAGCCCATTATTTTAAGAACAATGGATGTTTGTACGATGTTTTTCTGATTTCAGCTGCTTCTCTTCACCGTTCTTTTCTGCAGAGTTGAAAAGAGTTAAGTGGTAGCGTAGCAAGCCGGCTCATCTAATGCGTTGGAAGACACTGTCATTTATTCGCAGGGGAACAGAGTAGATATTTTTCCACCTTCATCTGCAGTGATCCCATGAAAGGCATGTCACGTTGCGTTCTGGTAATGGGCAACAGTCTTCTGGCAGAGTTTACAGCATTACAGCTATTCACAGCTTTCTGCCAGAGCAGCGGTGTCGGTTAGGGATGTGAGGGACTCTTACCCTCTACAACTGATGTCCTCGCTGTAATCATCGCTCTACAGGTGAGGCTGTAGTTTTAACCAGTTATTGCATGGCTCGCTTTGCTTTAGTGGTATAAAGCTATTTTACATTAGACAGAGGTCATCATTTGAGACCAGGTGGTTTCCAGCCTTRTTTTGATTCCTCCTAATATTTTGCCTGGTCAAGTACGACGGAATTTTTTTTGCAGTGGGGGGAAAATCTTCTCACTATCAACTAATGGTGAGAGGCACAGAGTCATCTTGATGCCTAAATCCTTTGATTTTYACTGCTCTGAAAAAAAGCCTGGAAAACTGAGCCAAGCATCAGCCCTATAAAAAACAAAAACAACAACAAAAAAAAACCCCACAGAATCATAGAATCATGGAATGGTTTTGGTTGGAAGGGACCCCAAAGGYCATCTAGTCCAACCCCCCTGCCGTGGGCAGGGACATCTTCACCTAGATCAGGCTGCTCAGAGCCCCGTCCAACCTGATCTTGAATGTTTCCAGGAATGGGGCATCTACCACCTCTCTGGGCAACCTGTGCCAGGGTTTCACCACCCTCATCATAAAAAAATTTCTTTCTTATAGCTAGTCTGAATCTACCGTCTTCTAGTTTAAAACCATTCCCCCTTGTCCTGTCGCAACAGGCCCTGCTAAAAAGTCTGCTGTCACCTTTCTTACAAGCCCCCTTTAAGTACTGAGAGGCTGCAATAAGGTCTCCCCGAAGCCTTCTCTTCTCCAGGCTGAACAACCCCAGCTCTCTCAGCCTTTCTCCATAGCAGAGGCGTTCCATCCCCCTGAGCATTTTCGTGGCCTCCTCTGGACCCGCTCCAAAACGTCCATGTCTTGTGCTGAGGATTAAATCCCCTTATTAAAAAGGATATAAATTCCTCCTTAAGAAAGAGCAAACAACTTTTTGCTGGTACTCTTACTGCTTTAATTCGTATTTAATTTTATAGGTTGAAGTGGTCATCGTGGTTGCCGAGCACGTGCTTGTTGGGCTCCTCCGCTTGCCGGGGCCGTGGGGCGCAGCGTGCGCTGGGGACCGGTGCCTGCCCGGCGCCGGCCCAGAGCTTCTTTCTTCGTGCCCCCAACACGGCGCCTTGCCTTGGGGGTACGACACGGATCTCAAAATTCGGTGGGAGGTGGGAAACCTTTTAGATCTGCAGGTTCTCCTGTGTTGTGGGACCCTTTGTATTTCTGAGCGTCGCTCCGAATAACACGACCCTTTTCCTCTGTTACACTTCGGCTGCTTCCCTCAGTTGTAAGTAGCCYGTGTCGGGGAAAAATGGAGAGGGGGAAGTGCTCTCTGAATACTCCTCCAGCAGATAAGGCTTCTTCTGCTTCTGATTTTTCTTGATGAACAGTAGTTTTCAAAGTAAGTTTTGTGGCTGTTTGAAGCTGAAAGGTTAGGACCACAGCAGAGGGGGACCTCTGAACTCGGTACTCCTTTCGGATGCAGAATGGCTTACATCTATTTTTAAAGACGGAACGATGGATTTGCAGACTGCAGTTATAGGTGGTACGCACAGCTTGCAGATAGCGTTGTCCAGACTTTTCAGTGTTACTGCAAGAAGCAGCTTCCACGCTCAGGGAATGTACTCTGAGGCATAGGAATAACTTTGGTTTGTGCCCGTTCCTCTGCCTTCTTTTAAAGTATGCACTTGATGCCAAGTTTAATTTTTGCTTTCGCCGTTTCTAGTTGCTCTGTACTACTGTGTGCACTTCTGCTTCTTGTGGTTGAACAAAAGAGCACATACTTCTTTTAATTGTGAAATTATAATACAAAGTATTCCAAGATGTAGGTAAGACTCTACCAAGCTAGATAGTTACTGTTGATAGAGCCTGCTGAAACCACAATTTTTTTTTTTTTTGATGAAGCTGAAACATTCAAATCTTGTCTTCTTTAGCCTATGACTGTTGAATGCTTTTAAGTAAAATTTAAAAWAAGAAAATTGGTAGTACTTGAGTAGTTTTTTCAACATGTACCTTTTGAGCTTTTCTTATCCTTCATATCTGCACAGCAGTAGCAACAAGTAAAAAGAAAAAATAATTTAAAGAACTGTCTTGAGAAATTTTTGTAAAACAGAGCTCATAGGAGCTCTTGGTCATTGCTTAGGAGAAATTTTAAGTTTCCTGTCTATAGAAATGTACAGAAACATGTATGGAAAGGACTGGTCATTCTTCTTTCTAGAGTTTGTTATATTAGTTACAGCGTGATTCTGACATATTGGCTCCTATGAAATTGTGTTTTATTAAAGTCGCCAGGTTGTTCTTGTGCGAGCAATGGCTTTGATTAAGCACTGTGTTAGGGTCATATCCTAGAATAACGGCATTTCTAAATCCCTGGCTGCATTTGAAAGAATTGTGATTAAAGTTCTGGCTGTTTTCCTGCAATTGCTAATGTCTGCTGAGGGTTGAGTTACCCTCCTTTTTATTGACGCTTGAGTTCTGTGACAGCCCCATGCGATTTCGTGCCAATATCAGTGACAGTCTCTGGGGRGAAGCAGTTTTGCATTAAAATGCAAGAAGTAAAAGCTGTAGCAAAATTAACACAGGGGTCTAGAATTTCCAGTGCGACTTAATAGCCATGGTGTTGGTTGTTTTCGAAAGTCTAATTCATCTTTGATTGAATTTCAGGCAAAACAAAGCAAGGAGGATAAGGAGGTGGGGAAACCCATCTAAAAGAGATTATGGATGAACAGGTTGAAAAATGCCGCCTGACAGGTCATACTCTGAGCAATCTGATAATTTCTGCTGGCGCAGGGAGTTGTTTTGTGCATTTTGTGCGCTGGCATGGACAATCCATTGTGGTTCCCTTGGGGCAAACCCRTGTTATTAGTAGGGATCATTCTCCATATTGCTGGAAAATGAATTAATTCACACTAGCGTATGCACAGATGAGGAGTAAGGACATTCTTTTGTTGTTACAAATTTATAGATGCATCACAGTGTTGAATAACCAAGTAGGATTTATTTTGCCTTGTTTTACATGCCAGATTTGTAACACTTTCAAGACTTGTCAAAAGATTGGCAAGTTTATCTTCACTAGAACTGATGCATTCATTAATACGTGGAAAACAAGTCTATGGCAGCTTTCTTGGACAGCATGATGGTTACTGTAGTCCCAGCTATCTACAGTTTCTAAATCCTCAGTTTCCTTCCTGTGTGCTCATGTTAAAAAATTACTTCTGTAGAAGTATACTTCTTCTAGAAGGCCGTACAACGTTTTGCACTGTTTATTGCATTATTTCTCATACCAGGCCCRTAAGAGGGGCTGTAGCAAATCTGCCCCATCTCAGAAGTGGGTGAGTGGAGATGCAGCCTTGTCCAGCGTCGTGCCACGAGCCTACGGCCTTGCCAGATATATCTTGCTGTAGCTACCGATTCCTTTGTCTAGAACGGCCGTGAACTTTTAAGTATTAAAAAGGAAGATGAAATGTGGGAAGTTTTAGAGTTAAACCATTTATAAGAATATAAAACAATAAATGACTGTATGTCAAGAAATATCTTTGTCTTATTTCACTTGCTTTCTCTCTTTGCTCACTGTTTTTTTTTTTCTTCTGACATTAAAACTGAATAGAAAACATGTCAGGAATATAAAAAATTCAGGTAGGAGCCATTTGCCACTACAGGAGATAAGATAAAGAAAGAAAGCTTCGAGAAGAAAAYAGTTGAAAAGTGAATGCAGTCTGTAAGTAATCACAGTTCATTAGCTCTAGCATGTTTTCTGGCTTCGGATAAGGATTTATGCTGCAGCCATGCTTTGGAAGAGCTTACATCTGTACACAGTAGTTTTAGGGAAACCAACAAAATAGTAAATATGCAAGCTGACAAATACATTAATCAAAGTGCCTGCTGCTGAGTCGTGTGGCCTGGAGAAAAAAAAAAAGAGGGGAAAGAACAGTATGCATTTTAAACAATTTCTGTAGCTGAAAGGAGACTTTACATATGTGGCTGACACACTGATCAAATGATAAAGTAGAGTCAAATTGAACCTCAACCTTTTGTACAGCCTGTGAAAGTGAAGGCACGCTGCAGTTTTTCAAGGCAGATGGAGTGTGAGCAACTAATAAATCAGGTTTTGAAACATTAAAGAGCAACTTATTTAAATGCATATGGTGTTGGATCTCAGACAAGACAGTATAGGAGAGCGTAAAAGGATTGGGCACGGGAACATCAGCAGAACAATATGTCTGTGCACCAACTATGTGACTGCATCCAAATCGGCTTCTTGTGCTGGACTCCTGCTATGTAGTAAATGAAAGGTAATGACAATTGGTCAAAAGTAGGCAGGAGAAGCTGTTTCAGGCAGAAATTTCAGGCAGTGAATGCAGTCGGTTTGGTAAGTTGGAGCCATATTCTGTGTTAAATGGAAAGCTGAAGTCTAAGCATGACTTTAAGARCAGTGAATAAAACCTTTGTTCCTTTTTGTCTACAGCATTTCTCAAAATAGCTTTACCAGGGGAAGGTTGGAATCACTATTTCAATTCCCCTTTTGGGAAACTGAAACACAGAAACCTGATCAGGGTCATCGAGGCCAGATTAGACCCATGACTTGAATCCAGATCTGCAGTTGAGTACTAGTAAAAACTTTGATATGAAGTCTGGGTTGCATGATCTGCATCAGCTGCCTGTTGTTTTCTGGATTGATTTTTAAGATTTTGATAGCAATGTGTATTCTCAGGGCTGGGAACTCTGCRCCTGTACAGAACAAAATGCCGTGCTGCTGTCATCACGGTGAGTAGGACTTGTGCTTGTGCTCCCTTTGAGCWGAGAGGCAATTTGTGGCAGTATTGCCTCTCCAGCTTTTGATAAATCATTTTTCCTTCAGCGTGGTTTGAAGCCGAGTGTGTGCTCAACAGACTTGAACACAAGCTACCRCTCTCTTCCCTTCTTTCCCAGTTTTATACCTGGAAGGGCTTTGTGRTGGTCCAGCCATCAGACTTGACTTGCCTTCAGCTGTCATTTTTAGATCATTGTGGTGACTGACACGGTCCCAACCCCAACAGCGAACAGGGTTGGTGCATATTTTGGAAGCTCTGGCCTCCTGGGTCTGTACTAGTCTCCTGGCCCAACAGCCCCATTGCTCCATGAGGCGAACGGAGAACCAGCGATGAGACCTGCTTGAATTTCTGCACATTTGTATTTTTCCAGTGAAAGCTTGTTAGGTTGGAAAGCTGCTCTGCAACCCGTGTTAGGGAGCATCACCCCCAACACTGCTTCTGGGAGAACTGCTGAGATTTTTTTTTCGCTTAAGGTAATATTACAGAAATGAAATGCGATGTACTTTATAACCTTAAAGGTCAGTTTCCTTGTCTTTCTTCCCCCACTTCACATCTTTTTCGTCCTAATTCCCACCTCACCTCTCTGTCAAAGAAGAAAAATATTTACAAACAAACTGAACAGATCGAAGTATATAGTCCATGTGGATTTAGGGTGTACCTGTACTTGGCTACGGCAGCGTTGGTATCTCCTGTGCAGAGTTCGGTGCCRGTGACAAGTGATGGACAGACTGGAAGGTGTCCTTTGAGGCAGTTAATCATCTCAGAGCTCTCTTCCTACCACTGAAGAGCCCTCGCCCCGAGGACTGACAGCCAGTATTTTACAAGTAGTTAGCCACCTAATTCCCATCGATTTGGGGTCTCTTGTAGTGCCGATGTTGTCACCTCTCCGATCTCTGTTGATTTTGGTAGAAGGTAGGGTGCCTATGTGTTTTTAAACATCAGTCCCTTACTCCTGATGGTCTGGTCTATAAATTCACAGTTGCCRTGATTAAAAAAAGAGCATGTGATTGAGAGRCAAACAAGAAATGCAATCTTTCCTTTGTCAGAAACCTTTGCTAAATTGCTTCTCCCCTCAAGCAAGAAAGTAATCAAGTATTGGCCGGAGCTTTTTGTTGTCTATCTTGATAACACGTGGATTTTTTTTTTTTTTTTTTTTTTTGTCTGATGCATCTCACCTCTCTCCCTCCTGTTGAGGGAGAGGTTACAGGAGCCCCACGTGCTGTGTCAGCGGGCAGATAGGTCACTGCCGGCCGTGTAGTGCTCTCTCTGCTGCGGTTTGTGGGTGAAGAGGACGGAGGGGACATCCTCGCTACGTGGGAGTAGACAGAATAGTCTGCCTAAAATAATCCACTAGATGCCACTAGAAGATGAGATCTCTCTTGTCTCGTCCATGGAATCCTAAAGTGGTTGGTGTTTGAAGGGCTTTCTAGAAGAGTTTTGTATTGTTCACTTATAAGTAACCTTTGCTTTACTTGGAGTGCTGAGTTTCAGTTCCAGTYGCGTTGGCAGACCCGTAACAGCTCCCGCGCATAGCTCGTAGGAGTCCAGCGAGGAGGGAAGAGAACATGACTCAGAAACAGAAAAGCATTAACCCGGAGTTGACCTACACCAGCAATAAAGTGCAATATTTCGAGGCTGCCTGCCAAACAGTATTCTTAATAAAAGTATAAGTCTTCAAAGATGGTGTTTGTTCAAAAGGAAGGGTCTGTGGATTTGGAAGTTTAATGATTATTTTCTGTGGAGCTGGCTTGGAAACACAGGGTGGTTGAAACATGGGGCTGGACACTTCTGGGGTTTCTGTTATGTTTGTTCACTTGGATAAACCTACTCAGCTTCAGGGAAGACCTATCTCGATCCTGTCGCACTGCTTATAGGTCTSCCTGTCTAAGGTCAAGGCTCTTGAAGTGCTCACAAAAGCTAATTTTAGGATGCTGGATTCCCTATGTGCTTTGTTCCCCAGTGGAGACTGGTCTGGAGAGTGGACCAGATCCTTCCCCATCCCTTCSCTGCTGAGGTCTGATGGTGTCCAGAGAAGGGCGACRAGGCTGGTGAAGGGTCTGGAGCACAGGTCTKATGAGGAGCGGCTGAGGGAGCTGGGGKTGTTTAGCCTGGAGAAGAGGAGGCTGAGGGGAGACCTTATCGCTCTCTACAACTRCCTGAAAGGAGGCTGTAGAGAGGYGGGKGYTGGTCTCTTCTCCCGAGTAACAAGTGATARGACGAGAGGAAATGGCCTCAAGTTGTGCCAGGGGAGGTTTAGATTGGATATTAGGAAAAATTTCTTCACTGAAAGGGTAGTCAGGCATTGGAACAGGCTGCCCAGGGAAGYGGTGGAGTCACCATCCCTGGAGGTGTTCAAAAAACGTGTGRATGAGGTGCTTYGGGACATGGTTTAGTGGGCRTGGGTACTGGGTTGATGGTTGGACTCRATGATCTTAGAGGTCTTTTCCAACCTTAAGGATTCTATGATTCTATGATTCTATGTAGGAAGGCAAGTGCCAGGAGAGCTGGTTGCTGAGCCYTTAATTCAAGCACGCACTGCACCATCTGGGCTCTACTAAAGCGGRTATCTTGGAGCAGTTTGAAAAATGGCCTGAACGCAGTGAAGTTTGATGATTCAAGACACGCAAAAGAATTTTGGAAAAGATCAATTGTGTCTGTTTCCTATAAAAAGAACTTAAATGTGCATGCCAATACGTTGAGTCACTGCTGCGAATCAGTACAGCAGAAACAGGACTTGATGCTTGTGTTGTGCGTGGCTTTCAGTGGGTGCAGTTGTAAGACAATAGACTCCTAATGTACAGAGAAATATGAAAAAGGAGGAGACTTCCATTATAAACCCCCGTAGTTACTGTTCCGTAATAGCACAGATCAATCACTTTTCTGTTGAGCTCTGTTTTATAATAACCCGCTTTGCTCTCTTTGGGCAGCTGTTGCCGTCTTCCCTTTCATTCTAAAAGAAAATTTGTATTTCCGTACCTTGAAGATAGTATACAGGTAACAACTATGTTGTTGATCTCCACATAAKCAAGACCTTTTCGGAAGGACGGTAACATCTAAACTCGTTCCTTTTCTCCTCTAAGTTTGCTCTGATGCTCAGMGTGGAGGAGGTGGCATTGATTTGCAAGCTGCATTGATTGCTTGATTGTTGTGGCTTCAAAGCCTGTTTCTTTATTCTTTTTGCCGTAGCATAGATTAACGTGAAGTAGCTCAGTAGGAAAGGCGCTTTGATCACAGATAGGTGCGGAAGATTTGTTCCCTACGTGCCTGGAACCTGTTTAGCTGAAAAGTTTGCAGTCGCAGAGAGATTAATGAAGTTGTCCTGGGCTGACACAGGGGATAGGAGGGGGAGAGAGCAAACAGAGGTTTGCCTCCGGTCCTCACAGTTTTTGGGTGCTTGCTGTTTCCGTTGAGACCAAATTAATATTTCTTGGATGTTTTGGAAAGGGGTTTACTTATTAGCCAAATATCTTTGTGTCTGAAAAATTTTTGTGTCTGATAGGATTTAAAGTGTATCGGGGCTGAGGATGAAATGCATTAAGATAAATACAGCTCCGAAACAATTAGGTAATGTGTTATGGTGCTCTGAAGTGACAGTGTAAGAAATCTTACCTTTTAAAAGTACTCATATTAGACAGAGAGAGAGCTTTCCTTATATTATATTGTTGTCAAAAAAAAGAAATTACTTACTATGATTTTAAAAGGTGCAAGGAGCCTCTTACAAGATGCTGAGCTACCTCCTCTCTGATGTCTTCACGTCCTTCAAGGAACAGGTCAAGAGAATAAGTAGTGTGTGATTCCTCTTCAGACATGTAGAGTAATTGAAGAGCAATAACTTCCATATAAATCTTGGACCTTTATGGAGAGAATTTTTTCAAGTAAAAAAAAAAACAACAAACAACCCAAACCTAAACAAAACCCCAAAAATCTAGGAAAAGGAAATATAAACCCGGTTATCATCTCTGKTTTTTTGTGGGTTTGTTTGTGGGTGGTTTTTTTTTTTTAAATTTAGTGATAGAGAAGTTACCTTGATAACTTTCCTGCGAGGAAATCGCAGGATGTGTCTCAGTGGGATCTTTTTTTTACAAAGTAGGATCAAGCCTTTTCTGTAGACATGGCTGTCCTTGGTTATAGAAGGTAACCAGCATTACATTAATTGCAAGATTGTGGACCAGGAAACTCCTTGCAGTGTGTTCCAGGGTTTTGTCTTTAGATGAGGAGCCATGATTTGTGTGATGGCGTGTATCTAACTTAAGGTTTGCCCTCGGTAGTGTTTCAGTACACAAAATAGGTATAGGAATATTGAGAAGTTGTTTAATTCCTTTGCAAAGCACCCTGAGATGCTTTCTGAAGAATGCTAACCCTTAGCATTTCTATCATGTGCTTCAGTATCTTTTCCATACAGAGTAAATTAGCAAAGTCCGGGTATACCTCAAATTGTGGTGGGCAGCTTTGACCTTGAGTTACTTCATGGCAGAAGAAACTCCTGTTTTTCTGGGGAGATTGCTTCTGGGACAAGAAATCTTGCCATCCTCCTTCTGAGACCTGCCCTGTGTGTAGGTAACAGGACGTTAGCAGTAAACCTGGGATATCCGTGACGAATATTTAACTTTTTAAAATACTAGGCAGAATGGAAAACTTGAAGCACTCTTAATGTTTGTTCAGACTTTAAATGCATGCAGAGATTCTAGCTTTCGTGGTAATCTAATGCTTTTTCATATTGAAGCATGACATTTYAGGCTCCATTTCAGAAACATTCAGCTGCGTTACTAATGGCCCCGTCTCTGACTCCCACTCGCAGCGGTATTCAGGTGGTAGCACAGCGTGAGGATATGTGTGCGTGAGGAACTGTATGACAAATTGCACTTCACCTCAAAAGTTTTTCTTCTTTTTTTTCCTTTGGTCTCATCATTTATTACTAGGCAGATTAAATCAGCAAGCTGGTGCTCTTAAGAAGGAACTGCTGCAACAAAATATTTTCTCACAGCTGTGGAAGTTTGGGTTTTTTTYCTAGTGCCTATGAAATGTGGCTATTATAGTTTCTTGCCTTACACCAAAACAACAAAAAACCCAAACTGTACAACCCAAATGAAAGATTTCCGTAGTGTGGCGTTGCTGAAGCAATGATGTATACTCGTCCAGATGGTTATTGGAGTGCTGTGTACATCGTCATGTTGTACATCAGTGAGCATGGGTGGTTAGTCCCGTAGTCGGTGTTTATAGTGAGCTGTCATGGCAATAAAGTTGAGCACTTACATACAGTTGAAAATCTTCAGTGCTYGCTGGGAATTAGGCTTTACAGCTCCTTTTCCCTAATGAGGCGGATAGTTTTCTTCTCTTGGAGCCTGCTCATGTGTACGTGGCGTGCGTTCGGGACAGCCCAGCAGTACAGTATTTGCATGCTTAGCTCTTGTTCGAGAGACTACGCAAACTGCGTCTCTGATAATCATCTTGATAAGGAGAAATAAAAAAAAAAACAATGGGCATTTTTTCTACTCTTCCTTCATCTGCTGCCTGTTTTCTGTGGAGCTGTCTGGTATTGGTTTTTTTCTGGTATTTGAGAGGAGACCTTATYRCTCTCTACAACTACCTGAAAGGAGGCTGTAGWGAGGYGGGKGTTGGTCTCTTCTCCCAAGTAACAAGTGATAGGACGAGAGGAAATGGCCTCAAGTTGCGCCAGGGGAGGTTTAGATTGGATATTAGGAAAAATTTTTTCACTGAAAGGGTAGTCAGGCATTGGAACAGGCTGCCCAGGGAAGTGGTGGAGTCACCATCCCTGGAGGTGTTCAAAAAACGTGTGGATGTGGCGCTTCGGGACATGGTTTAGTGGGCATGGGTGCTGGGTTGGTGGTTGGACACGATGATCTTAGAGGTCTTTTCCAGCCTTGGTGATTCTATGATTCTATGATTCTATGGTTTCTTTGGATGAATGATCATTCACCTCCCTACAAGTGATGCTCTTGGTAGGAATCAATAAGGATGAAGGGATATTCATGGTGTATTTGTATGGACATGTTTGTTGGGTCTCCAGCCCAGGGCATCGTCTGCAGTGGAGGTATCATGTTGGCTGGTCAATGTAAATGCAGACCTTGATGTAGTCAGGGAAAGTCCCCACTCAACAATTTCCGCTTGAATATCCAGGCAAAGGCATCAGAAGCTCTCTCTTGCTCCAGTYTGGGCTTTTCTCCAGTGGCTGTCATAACAAAACTGCTGCGTTGTGAATTGTGGTAAATGGCAGCATTTGCTTTTCTGTACTGTGGCCATGCAGGAACGGAGCTGTGCTGATATTGGGCGATGGCGACGTAGTTCAGGGCCCGTAGAGGTACGATGGCAGCGTCGAGAGCAGTAAAGGTGAGAGGTGCTGCACAGGCTGCTGGCATCAGCAAGAACCGGGTTGTTGTTGGTATGTACGGGGCATCATCAGGAATAAGATTTACATCTCAGTGTATTTCATTTAAATACAAACAAAATTGCTTTTCCTCCTAGCTTACACCTACATGCAGAGCATTCATTATTATTAATTGAAAGCTAAGAGCAGAGAAGATGTAGAAGCGTATTTTTCTCTCAGTGCTGGTGTTCTGTTCTTCTCAAATCTCACATAATATGGCAGATAAGACAGATTGTTTTATTCCTTGCTATGGAGTTCATCCCAGTCAATAATATTGATTAGTGCAGGGTGACTTGATGTAACAAGAATAACACCCCTTTCTTAATTTGAGCCTGTATTTCCTAGTTCATGCCTCAGTAGTTCATGCTTGAATGAATTCTTCAATAAGTCAGTTAAGACACAGACCCCACTGGAAATTGCAGGGTCTGACATTAATAGGGGAAATGAATAATTTTCTTTTCCTAGAAGTTGTGCCTCTTTTTTSCACGATTAAACTGTCACATTGTCACACAACTTGCACAAACTGTGCAAKTTAACTATTTAAAATGAAAAATTAAATTCCTGAACTTTTTTTTAAGAGCTACCTCTTTCTAAATATGATCAGAAGAGTTTTATAAACTCTGTTCTCAGCTGCTTCTTTGCACTCCATRAGTCCTTATGCTGGTGTAGACAGTATCAAGAAGCTCCGTGTCCTAATGGCGCATTGGGGGAGCTGAATCAGCTTGTGGAAATACTGCGACTGCAGGTATCCAGAGTTTGCAYGGATTTCCCACTCCACAGGGAATTTAATATTATCCTTTTTACCGGGGCACTGAAACAGCATCCTTGAATCTACAGCAGTGCTGTGAATTCTTGTACAAAACGCTCCCGACCTGGAGGGACCGTTTAGGGTATGGAAGAACTGGTGTCGGTGACCTGCTCGGTCCTCCACGTTGCTGTGAGGTTGCTAACAGGAGGGTCAATTAAGTCATCAAAGAGCTTTTTTTTTGTAGGTTGGTTGCAGGTAATGGCCTAAAGCATATAAACTTCACTCTGGAAAGAAGATCGGAGTCACTTACTCATCGGCTGTGTTCCTCGTACACTTTCCGATTTGGAGACCTCCTCCTTCTCATTTCGAGGCAGACAGATGTCAGGGTCAAAAAATTCAATAATCTCCTGGTGTTGTTTTGCTTTCAAGTACTTTGTCATTTTCCTGCCTATAAAGCTATCATAATAATGTGRTTAGGTTCTGTATTTATTATTATTCAATCATTAAGGAGAGTTCACATGCAAAATAAAAAGGACTTGATAACATTTGGGATATACAGACTTTGCCCAAGTTCATATTTGTGGYTATTTGAGGTTTTTAGCCCCAAAACACACTCGATAGGGTTACTTGTCAGATGATACCAGCAAGGTGATGGTCTGTGCTTTGTGACAAGGGAGTRTGACCAAAATACAGGGGACTATGTGCTGAATTGCTCCTAATTTCTTAACGAGATCTTTTTTCTGATGCTGTCACTCGCTTACCTGCGGGGCATCTGGCCTGTTCTCCTAAAAATGTTTTCTTCTGGAAGGGTAACAAGTGGACTTTGTTGCTATCAGGAGATCCAAGGGTTTCAGTAAATTGAGATTTGCCCTCTCCCCTTTTTTCTCTCTCAGTATCTATATAATTTAAACTATTTTGGTGTTAGGAGCTGCCTGTGGAARTAACTTTGGTTCAGATGTGATGAGATGCAAGGGGGTGTTTTCATGCCACTCGAAGTCCTTCAGTCTGGGCCTGAGGTGTGTAAATAATGCTCTCTGAGCTTGTGTTTTACTACTAAGGAGTGTGCCAAACTCAACAAATTTCTTTTTCGTGTAGCTGAGAGCCTGTTTGTACGCAGCTGAAACTCGGGCAACAGAGACTTCTGCTAGGAAATTACAAGACTCTGTGTAGGACACGGACTCTTGAGAGACCCAGTAGTGTTAAATGTAATAAATAATGTCACCGGCAATCAAAACCACGCTACCTTCCGAGGGATTGAATGGTGGCATCATCAGTCAGAGGCGTGGGAGCCTTCCATACAGCAATAYGGAAGCAGCAAAATTCAGTGAAGCGCTGCTCTTAAAACCCTTTCCAAGCATGATGTGCTTCAAAATACATCCTATCCCCATGGACAAGACCTTGGGWGTTTGTTACACGAGGTGAAGGCCCTTGTGCTTTTGAGAAAGGATAATTTAAGTGTGTGCTCATGTGCAAATTAAGAGCTGTTGGTTTGGTTTTGGGCTGTTCCAAAAGCTRCTAAAGTCACTGAAGCTTCAGGCTGGAGGTCCCCATTTGTCAGTGGGGTGATGCTTTGAAGAACCRTGAGGCTCAAGGCTCTTAGTGGTATCTGTGTGACAGGTATCGTGTTAGCACCTCCGGGCAGTACATTGGACTTCAGCCCAACTGAGAAATTCATCTCAAGTGGCTGGGAAACTCTTCTGCAGTCRAAACTGGGTCCTGTGCCATAGGAGACCTGCACTTACCAGTCTTTCTGCGATACTGTCACTAACTATGGAAAGAGGAGCCTAAAGTAATGTATAAATACTGTCTGTATTGTTCCTGTTGGAGGTGTTCAAAAAATGTGTGGATGAGGTGCTTCAGGACATGGTTTAGTGGGCATTTGTACTGGGTTGATGGTTGGACTCGATGATCTTAGAGGTCTTTTCCAACCTTAATGATTCTATGATTCTATGATTCTATTGCATTAGGAGTACTTTCTCTGAGCAGAAGGGGGATAGAAAGAGCGTATCTTCACGTTAATTACTGATCTTTCACCAGGAATGAAGCATTTACAGACAGACCTAAGTGTTTAATTATCACTTACTATCTAAAATTCAAGGGATGTTCAGATCTGTTAGACAACTTGTTTCATGTTATTTTCCAGGAGGACCAGATGATAACTTAATTGAAGGTGGCGGATCCAAGTTTGTCTGCAAACCAGGAGCCAGGAACATTACTATCATCTTTCATCCCCTCCTCAGGTAAGTAAGGCTTKTCTACCTATTTCTACAGGTGCAAATAATTAGGATAAGTAGAATTAACCTACTTTCTTTCTGGGCAAATTGCCACTTCTGAGATAAGATCCCACAGCAATGGGCTTGCTGTAAAGTTGTTGATGTGCACACGTGTAAAAAGTCATCACTAGTTGAGCTTGTTGCCGATGGTCTTTAATCTTTTTCAAAATTAGCATACCAAGTGGGATTGCTTGCCTGGGTTACCCCTTTTCATTGAACAGTAAACAGTTCAATTTCATCGAACATAAASAATAATTTATTATTGACCCAAGTTGGGAGAAGTTTAGTTGCACCCTGTCACAAATTGTTTATTGCTGACTGTCCATTATGCTTATTAAAAAGTCAGAAGGATACYTTATGAACTGCAAGGTAAGTTCATTCTTTGATAAAACAAGTATGGTCTGCGGACTGCAAATTAAATGCCTGATCTAAAGTGTTGTGCCAATTACTAAAATCTTAGAAATTCACAGCTCGTCAAGGACTGCTGGAACTTTAAAACAGAGCAAGTCTATAATGAGCTTTTTCTCACCAAGGCACTCACCTCTGATACTTTAATTTTGCTCTTTTTACTTTGCAATCTAACAGTTCATCTTCTTAGTTTTGCCAGAATTAAATAATACGATGTTTTTCTCGGTTCATGTCRATCTTCCACCTCTGCTTTTTCCTTGCAGGGTTTTCCTTTATCGTCAGACGTGTCCTTTCCTATTCAGTGCTAGCACCTCTAGAGAGCATTTCCCTCCTTGGCTCTCTTTGTATTAGCCACTGTCATGAGTCATTTAGGCAACAGRGCACTTTTCTCCAGCACTAAAAACAAGCAGTAATAAAGATCCCCAGACGAAGGCATATTCTGACTGCCGTCTTGGTAACTGAGAAATGTGGTCATTTGTGACTTCTCAGGACTTAAAAATGCAGAAGGGAAGTGTGTAAATTCCTCCACATTTAAATTTCTGATGTCATGACACTAGATATTGGAATAATCTTGAGAAAAGCACCTGTTGTGAGGACATATTAAAATTTGTTAGGTTTTTTCAGAACTTTCCCTGAAAAAAGTGTTGCGTAAATTGTACACTCTTCATTTATTGCCCATAACGAAATGGATAATTTCATAAGCACATTTTGTTTCAACCTCTTTCTCTTTTAAAATGGAAGAAACGTGCTAAAAATAAATTTGCTAGAGCATAATTTGTGGTTTTCAGCCATATTATTATGAGAAAAGATGGACAATGGTTAAGATGCAATATGCTATTCAAGATATGACCACTATGATATGGACTTCAATCTCGTAATCTTTAATGAATTTACAGGCTTCTTTCAAGCACAGAAGGGGGTGGTGATGCTCTTATTTTTATTGACGAGGTACTTCACGTTGATTTAGAAACTGGTGAAAATACTTCTTTCTTTCTATTTGCCTTCCTGCTTAATTTTTCCCCCTTTTTTTGCCATCCGAGTCAAACATGAGTGCTGTGCTTTAAATAGCACTTCTCACAAACACTTCACTTTCATTACCAGCTTGCAAGATAGGCAGTAGAAATAATTTGCTTCATAAAAAATAATTGCATCAAGATTAAGGTATCTGCGTACAATATATTTTTCATGCCAACCATCTGCAACATCTTAGCTTCCTTGTGTTGAGTAGTTCATCAATAACTGCATGAAGAGAAAGAAAATATTCGGTGACCCAGCTTACCCTTTTCTCACTGCAGAATGGGGGGAGGTCGGGTGTAGGTGAAGACTGTAGAAACTTTTAAAATGTGATTTTTTTTTTACCTACCTTAATGATCGACAGAGTAAGTATTTAGTATGAGTCCTTGCTCTCTTATTTTTAACTCGTGATCCTCCACTTCGGCATGCGCACGATCCATGGAATGCAGCGTATCTGGGATGACCGTAGGACTGGATTTCTTTTGGTGATAATTACAGGGAGTTCTGTTCCTGGTGGGAGTTGATAGCCATGACCTGTCCTACCAGCGAACTGGCTTACCCATTGACTCCTGTTAAAATTGGCTGTATGAAGCTGGCTGTGGTTGTAAAATGCTGAATATGGTGGATTTGTTATAAAACCGATGTTTGCAATAATTTCTAGCACATCATYTTATGTGTGCATTCCTTGTTGGTTAGATCTTTGTCACCCTTTTCTAGACGTTATTGTATTAAGTGTCAAGCTTTCGAGGATGTAATTGCTGCAGGGGTGTGAAGTTTTCACTTGCTTTATTTTCCATTTGTTGTCAAGGTTCTTTATRTCAATCATCTTTCATCGATGTCACTTGTACAGGCTTAAAATGAATCTGTTTTAAATTCAAAATGATCAATATTTTATTTAGAAGGTTTTGGCGKTTTTTTTGTTATTTCTATCAAGTTCACATAAATATGTTGACAGAGAAGTTTTAGCGCTGTATGGGCCGGCTGATTTTATTAAGAAGCTGACTGCTTCTAAAAATATTAAGCTAACTGGATCACAGAAACCAGACACTGCTGTGATGATTTAAAGCCTGAGCATTGCATTAAGTGATGGCTTTAAAATGTAATTCAGCACAGTAATGTTAGGTGGAGAGTTGTAACTGGAGCATTCATATTCATCAGTCTGAATTTCTCTTTTTTTGTACTACTGATATGAAAAGTGTCATTGCCTATCACATCAGAATGTTGCACAATCACAGTGTTAAGTTTACTGGTTATAATAGCCTTTTTTTGGATCCTTTTTTATTTACAAACTGARGTTGAGCTTGGCTCCAGATCCTTTTGAAGGATCTTTTGAAGGCTTTCAGGGGGCTGTAAGTTAACCCCCRTATCTCCAGTAATGAAAATTTTTTTAGAGAAACTCTTAACTTAAAACCATGGAGAGTGTAAAGGCAAATACGTAGGAATGATTTTCAAAGTCTTCCTTCGCTCTAATTCATTTAGAGCAATGAGCCAGAGTTGGGAAGTGAGATGTTACACCGTTTGGGATGTGGGTCCCTAATTTCCACTAGGACAAYTGAGATGCACCAAGCCCCAGATTAATTACCAGGATTTAATGACACCACCACACACGTAATAAATGAATAGTGAATTTTTGGAAGACAAGTGGGTATTCTAGCGGAGATGATTCCTGGGAATAGATTTTACTGACTACATATGAAAACTAATTGCACTTACAAATTGAAGAGGAATACACATCTGATTTTCCTTAATTACATATTGCGGGAGGTGTCAAAGTATAAAAAGTTACCAAAAGAGTCCAGTTGCTTTCTTCATCCTTCRCTGCTAACCAGCATCTGCTTGGATCGTGAAAGCGCTGGTGTTACTGGTCTGTGGACTAACATCTCCCGTTGGAGGAAGGAAACGTGCGGGACCAATACTGAAGCCCTTCCGTTGTGGAATATTGAACAGCCTGAGTGATGTCTGTTGTAACATTTGTTTGGTGGGGATTTTTTTTGTTGTTGTTGTTTGTTTATTTGTTTCAGCTGGCATTTGAAAGGCACTTGGCTCTTCAGGGTAATAATCATTTTACATATGCTTTATCGAGTATGTTTATTACCAGACAATTGAAGAACAGATGTCTGCAGTCTTGAGGCTTAAGGGGGAGGGACAGGAGGGACCGGAGATGGAGGGGATGGTGGCGTTTCGAATCGTGAAAGCACCGCTGACGCTAACTCAGTTGAACGTTGTTTGGATACGGGGTATTAAGGCCGCAAGGGTATCCATTTATTAATATCAGCCACACTTCATTAAGATCAAGCAGCAATTAAAAGGGTTGTAAGATGGAAGAGGAAGCGAAGTGTTCRTTGATTTGGAAGAAGCAATCGCTTCTAAGCACGATTGTGTCCTTGTGAAGGAGTGGACGAGAGGCTAAATTGACTTGGCACCCTTTACCTCTATCGAATGGGCAGTGTCTGTCTTCGGGGATCTCCCCTTTGTCAGATGGGAAGAACTGCAACGTGTCAGTGATGTTCTAATCACTGCCTTTGATTTCAAAGTCTGGAGAGGAAGAAAATGAAAAACAAAGTGTTGATTTATTAGAGCAGCAAAAAAAAAAAAAAAGGGAAGAAGGGAAGGCAAAATTACTGATTTGATTCTGATGTTGATTGAGATGCASAGAGTAAAGTTCAACGCTCGGGTGTGTGCATGGTCCAAGGCATTGCACAGTTTGCTAGTTCTTGGTATTTGAGATTGGTCAGAGCGGGGGGAAAAGAGCAGGTAACAATTTGACATTTTAATTTAACACTTAAATTATTATGTTCGTTTATACTGGTCCCCGTCATTTAAAGCAGTAGCTTTCTACCTGATAGCATTTTTGGAATTTCCTGTTTCTTCCTGTTATGTTAATGGTAATAAAAGAGTGATTGCTCTTTTAATAAGTAAAATAAATGCTTTAGGGAATAATCAAGGAGGATGGTAATTTACTTTTGCTGCCTGTTGATATCAGCATGTTCCTCACCAACTGGTGGCAATCAGCTCTGAGCTGCTGAAGGTCAAATTTCAGACTCAACCGGTCCTTGGGAGGGAGGTGCACAACGTACAGAATATTTACATACACGCAGGGTACATATGTATTAGCAGTGATGTTTTAGCTTTCCATATCTGGGAATAATCGTGTCAAGCTTCTATTTAATTCAGGATATGTCAAGATAAAAGGTACTGTATGTGGAATTTAAATCCTCTGTTTGTTTTGAAAATGTTGGGAGGGGATGGCAACGTTGTCATCGGTTCCTGTGGGGCACCAAAATCCTTTGGTCTTTGCGAACATCAACTGCCGCTGCAGCTGAGCAGCGTTCATAACTACATAACTGTAATTGATACAAAACTATGTATATAACTAAGAACCCCTGTGTACCTTGCTGATAATCCCTTTTATTAGTATATTTGTACAGCTATAATAATAAACAACTAATTTGATTTTAAAATATGCTGCAATATCTTGTAGTTGTGTACTATAAAATTAATATTTGGTATTATGGGGAATGTGTTATTTGGGAAGCAAAAGGACTGTGAAAATCAGATTAGTTTGTTAGTTACATTTAGTACGTTTAGACTGTCTTAAATGATACCAAGTATGTTAAGAAAAATATGTGGTATTTTATCAGTCTAAGGGGTATATATTATTATTGAAGTAGATGGAAAATGTCAAATAATCCTAGGGCACAGATAGTGCTAAGTAGTTAGAGCTGATGTCTAGCTTTTTGAAATCAAACCTAAAATACTTGGTTTTAGAGAAATCTATAAAACCGACTCAAGCTGGGAGAGGGAACTTATWATACTGACTGCTTAAAGTTTGTATTTCAGATTGAATAATGCTCAGAGAATAAGGGGTTAAAAAAAAMCACCTGAGATGCTGTTATGTACACAGGAAAACCTTATTTGCAAACTTTTAAAGTCAGTGACCCCTTAAAAATATAACCATCCAGATTTCATGAATACTATTTTTTTTTTTTTTTAAAGTCTTGCATTCAGACATATCCCTTATCTTCAAAGAGAGGGAAAAAATATCACTCAGTTAACCTAAATCTCGCTTTTGCAAGGTAGGCAGCATCTCCCCGTAGGGTGGGAGGCTGTGGAGTCGGGGAGGTGGTGCCTCTCCGCAGGCTCSGCGGGGCAGATGGGGCTCGGGTCGGGAGATCTCGCCCCCGGCTTCTCGTTACGGCACCGGTAGTCACCACGATGCTTAATGTTCCCATCTTTATTTTGGAATCRTTAATACTCATCCTTGAGTGTGACAGATGCTTGATGCAACTTTTCATACACTCGCTGTTTACTTCARTTGACCTGAATCGAAATCTTAAGGGAGCAATTTGACACCCACCTACTGAATTTTTTTTCTCCCCCTGGTTTAATGAGTGTTTAGAAGACGTTTAGTTGATGAGTCCCTTGCTGTTGACATTTAGTGCTTTATATCTGTCAACAGCGGGAATGAATGTTTCTTGCAGGCGAATCCTAACTCTTTTCTCTTTGACAAGCTCTCATAAAGTCTGCGTCGCTGAATTATAAAGACACATTTCAGAAGAGCTTGTTGTTGTGACACTGCTAAGAAAAGGTTTAGTTCTGACTGAGGCTATCGCTGAGACGGGACACATGCACGGGAAGGGGATGGGGAACAGCTTCACGTTTTGTGCTTTTTTTCCCCCGATGCTTTATGAGAACTGACAGTCTTACTCTGTGTGTCTGATTAAAGATGACAGTTTATAAAAACCTTAAGGTAAGGCTGTTCATTTTCGATGACAGAAAATAAAGCAATCCCCCCTCTTCCTCCCACRCAAACAAAAACTCTTACACGCCAAAAAAACTCTTAATATGTGATGCATTGATTTTATATTGTCTGTCAGAGAATGTGCTTCAGCAGATCAGTCAAGTTTTGAGTTTTCAAACATTCTTCACCCATACGGGAAATCAACAGCCTGTCAGAAATTTCACATGTCTGCAGCTCCTCCTYTCCTTCGGATGAAATACAACCTGAAGGAACATAGAAATTTTGACATTTGCAAGAACTTACGCTGAGYAGCTGAGAACAGTGTTAATTCAATCCCATGATAATGAATTACTTCTAACCCATATTATGGTCATTAAGCCAACAAAGTAGTTCTAGCTCATTTCTTAATGGAAGCACTGCTTAAGTTTAGTTCTAGGATTTAACTCATGTTCTCATGGAGCACGATTAAGATTCCCCATATTGCTGAACACTTTTATTAGAGTGTAAGCAAAGATTTATGATGTCATATGAGTTTTCAGTGACTTATTTATTCCTTTTGAATACTGCATCACAAGACCCGAGTTGTGTCTTAGAATAGAATAGTCTATTTTGGTTGGAAGGGGCCTACAATGATCATCTAGTCCAACTGCCTGAGCAATTCAGTGCTGACCAAAAATTAAAGCATATTGTTARGTGTATTGTCCAAAYGCCTCTTAAACACTGACAGGGATGGGGCATCGACCACCTCTCTGGGAAGCCTGTTCCAGTCTTTGACCACCCTCTTGATAAAGAAATGCTTCCCAGTGTCCAGTCTGAAYCTCCCCTGGTGCAGCTTTGAGCCATTCCCACCTGTCCTGTCACTGGATCCCAGGGAGAAGAGACCAGCACCTCCCTCTCCACGTCGCCTCCTCAGGAAGCTGGAGAGAGCAATGGGGTCACCCCTCAGCCTCCTTTTCTCCAAACTAGACAAACCCAGTGTCCTCAGCCTCTCCYCATGGGACATTCCTTCCAGCCTCTCCACCAACTTTGTTGTCCTTGTCTGGGTGCATTCAAGTACCTGAACATCCTTCTTACATTGTGGGACCCAGAACTGCACACASTACTCGAGGTGAGGCCACACTAAATACTAAGCGCAGTGGGAATGACAGCAAGTCTTGAGAACACCAGCAAACCTTGTGTAGATCTTCTCATCTGGTTCTTTCCCAAAGAGATGGTGGGCATGGCTGGTGCACGTGGATTAAGAAGTTGGCAAAAAGTGCTGATTTCATGCTGTRCAAAGAATAATCATGGGTTTTCCTGCAATTACAATAGTTGATGTTGGACTGGAAGACTTTTATTTTTGACTTTTCCAGCTTGTTGTAGTGTTAAACAAAGTTTTAACATGGACAAAAGCCAGCATGTCTTGTCTATGGACCTGTGAATTTATTGTTAATCTAACTGGTGTTTTACTAGTCTAACCAGTATAGAACAATTAGTAGTAGTACACTTCTGGTAAAATCGATAGAGTTATAATAATCTGGATTTATAGACCAGATTATCAAATTATTACTAATCCTCACTAATATTTTAGTTAAAAATTAAAATAGTCAAGTCTATTCAGGGAACTGGGGTTGTTTAGCCTGGAGAAGAGGAGTCTGAGGGGAGACCTTATCGCTCTCTACAACCACCTGAAAGGAGGCTGAAGCGAGGTGGGGTTTGGTCTCTTCTCCCATGTAACAAGCGATAGGACGAGAGGAAATGGCCTCAGGTTGCGCCAGGGGAGGTTTAGATTGGATATTAGGAAAAATTTCTTCACCAAAAGGGTTGTCAAGCATTGGAACAGGCTGCCCAGGGAAGTGGTGGAGTCACCATCCCTGGAGGTATTTAAAAGACATGTAGATGTGGTGCTTAGGGACATGGTTTAGGGGCATGGTGGTGTTGAGTCAACGGTTGGACTTGATGATCTTAGAGGTCCTTTCCAACCTTGCTGATTCTATGATTCTATTCTGCCCATGACAGTAATTGGTAAGTGATCGCCGTGTCTTTTTCTCAACCCACAAGCTTTTCCATCTTATTTTCTCCTCGCTGTCCTGTTGAAGAGGGGGAGTGAGAG
>JASVER010000009.1:17326373-17403294 GCA_030449065.1 Oceanodroma leucorhoa
GTAATTGGTAAGTGATCGCCGTGTCTTTTTCTCAACCCACAAGCTTTTCCATCTTATTTTCTCCTCGCTGTCCTGTTGAAGAGGGGGAGTGAGAGAGCRGCTGGGTGGGGATCTGGCAGTTGGCCACGGTCAACCCACCACAAGAAGCTACTCTGGTCTTCCCAGGGTCTTACAGATGCCAGCAAATCTTTGGAGCTAAGAAGGAAGAGGATAAATTTGATAAAATTCATTTAGTGGCTCTTCTCCAATACCAGGTATAGCAAGTAGTCTGGGGAATTCCCCTTATATTTCTCACATCACGTCACCGGACCAAATAATTTTACGTTAGAGTGTTTCCTTACCCATCAGCCAGCTAGCCAAGGCTTCTGAAAGTCAACTCCACTAGCACGTTTTCCAGGCCTAAACACTTTTTTTTTTTTTTTTAAATGTAAATGGTGTTTTTCCTTAAGAGAATCTGATACACCTGAAATTCTTTGGCTTTCTTTTAGCTCTGTTTCCATGTAAAACCGTGTGTTAGCTAACATCTAGCTAATTCTACAATTTTGCAAGGGTGTGCTCAGTTGAAGTATCTTCTGTAGGTGCCCATATGATGGCTGCAAATTTGTTTGGCAAGATCTGGGAAAAAAAGAGGTTGTTTTTTCCATTGATCCACACCTCTCCAACACAAACTTGCAGGCAGCGGCAGTGACTGATTTGCTGCCCATGCTCTACCCAGGCAGACAGATGAATTGGTTCAGATTATTGTAGYGGGGACCGGCAAGGTGAGACAGGGCTTGTAAAATGCACAGCTTGCTTTCAAAAGAAACTTGAATCTCGTGTGAACTCAAACTGGCAATCAAACTCAGACCAGCAACTGACGGGTGGCTGTTTTGTGGCGTGGGGTTTTACGGACGGTTGAGTGCTGCTGCTCTCAGGGACAGGGCATGAGAAGGAGAGTATGAAGGTGCACGTCTATCGAGGTGGACTCTAGTGAATCACGGCTTGTCTAAGTGTTATGGACGTTTATTGGAGTATATGGACACCAGTAAATAGTTCTGTTCCTGGAGAAAATCCAGACAGTGATATATCACCTGGAATTTAATTTTTGCAGTGGACCTTTAGATGCAATTGCTGCTCATGGTAATGGCAACTTGAGATTTCAGGAACCCAGTAGGACCAGTTAAGGCCATCGCCTTAGTTCTGTCTGTACCTTCAGATTGGTTGGTTTCTTTTTTGTTGGTTTTTTTTCCTATGGAATACTAAAACAAATGTTAGAAAATAGCAGAAGCTAACAGCATCTCTTTTTTTCCAGTCTTTATTGTGACTTAAGAACCAATCCTTGCAATAATACTTAAAACTAATGGAGTGGTTGTACCAAGGATGCTAAGTGATGTGATAGTGCCTCTGAACACAAAAGCACTTCTTTTTATTTAGGTTTTATTTTGGCTGCCCTGGCTGATTTATCATAGGATAAAAAGACTAGAGAGAAGGCAGTGTACTAGCAGTGTTGTGTATACTGTAAAATGTAATGATGATCAGGTTCTGACTGAAGCTCTCAGTGGCTTTAATAATTTTTGGTGACTTTTTTCAGTAAACTCATTCTCTCTCCAGTAACATTAAGAGAGTGAGTGCTTTCAAAGTAAAAAAAAAAATGTTTACACCCTGTAAGGTCAAATAACATTGCTAAATAAGTGCAGATCCTTCAAAAATGTCTGTTCCTTAATTTTGGGAAACCCAAGTTGATAATTTTTAGTCCTAAACCAGATTCAGTGGACATGAGACATAATTGTTCCGAATACAAAGAAAAATTGGAGACCTTCTAGAAACAACACTAAATCCAACAAGAAGGGAGAAATATTGGGAAGCGTCAGATTTGGTTCTCTTCTAATAGGTCTCCAGAGCTCCTAGAAAAAAGTCACATTKCTGCTGCTTTTGGAGGAGGATGAGTGACAGCCATGGAGAGCCGTGGTCTGGTGGATGGCCAGACAGTGRAGAGATCACAGCACAGAAAATCAAAACTGCTACACGGATTAGRAAAACTTAAATGCTCTGAAGTTTTATAATATTACAGGGAGGAAATAAAACCATCCTCTTTTGCTACATCTTTACAAAAGGAGACAAGTCTTCAGTCTAGAATAATTCTTCATTTTATTTTACAGGGCTGTGCAGTTTATCACTGCAGTCCATTCCTCATTGTGAAAGTCATCCCTCCTGATACATACTGTATAACTGATTTTAATAGAAATGGGTCTTGCAATTCACTCTGAAAATCAGACTGGGCCTGCACCACAYGTAAATTGTTAATCTGAACTGAAAGCAAATTGTTTTTAAAAAGTAATAAAATCTAGTTAATTGCAAGGAATCCCTAGATTGCTAGTTGCTATCTTTTCCTAACATTGGCATTTCTCTCTCTTCTTTGCCTGGCTCCTAGATTATTGTTTCATCTCCTTCCCAGGCAGCGTTCTTCCTAGTTTTTTAAGTATTTGGGAATATTTTCTGCTTCCCATTCATCCGGGTCAATCTTTCTTCTGTGTAAGAGGTGCCAAACTTGTTGCTATATGATCTGCTGATAAAACAATTCATCCAACCTCYACTCATCTGCCTTTTTCCCCATAGTCCCCACCACTGGCACGTGTCTGGTCGCACAAGAGGTGCATCCATTCCAGTCATGTGAAACACTGGAATGTGGTTTTCATTGTCTGATGGGAGGAGATCTGCCACGTCCGTCCCTCAGGAGCCTCCTAAAGAAAATGTTTGGCACCTCTTCCATATTAAAAAAACAAATAGAACTTGTCAAGGGTGGAGAACTATTGTTCGAGTAAGCAGAATGGGTACTTATTATCAGTTTTTAGATAYGCCCAGGCCAATAGTTAAGTGGGGTTTTTTTCTGGTTAGTTTGATGAAAGGCAGTAATGGGTTTAATTGCTGGTTGTCATTTGTAATGTAGTATATGCAGTATTAGAGTTATTCTGATAATGTGTTGTAATTACCTACCATCAAGCGTTTTACAGTGTTAAAAATATGATCTTTGAAGTAATGTAGCTAAGTTCTTTGAATTGAAGGCAACAGCTATTGCGAGTACAATATCATTTAAAAATGTCAATCAAGTCAGTTAGATAAACAAAATGAAGGTGGTGGGGKTTTTTTTCTGTAAATTCTTCCTGTGCCCTCAAACCTTCCCGAAAGCTTGGCAGAATAAGCAACGTGCCTGGAGGGCTGATAAATAAAAGCTATTTCAGAGTTCCCTGCACACACACCCGGTTTGAAAAGTATTGTGCTTTTTGCATAAAGCGCTATCCAGAAAGCCTCTTTGTGTTCAAACCCAAAGGGATTACTGTTCATTTTGGCTTTGCTATAGTAAGAGAGAAAAACTCTCTTAGGTAGCGTTGCCCCTAATTCTGCGTGAGAAATGATCATGCTAAATGGTAGATGGGACAAAGTTTTTTAAAAAGGCAGAGGTTTCAATKTGCATTGACCTTATCTACACGCACAAATGAATCAACAGATGCAAATGAAGCAGGGGAGGCTGAACTAACCAGATTTCTATGCTTAGTTGCTTTGGTCATGTGCCTAGTCTGGCAAAGAAAGGGGGAGGARGAGGAAAAAAAATCTGAAATCTAATAAATAGAAGTGTGGCTCCCAATGACCTTTACCTACGGTTATAATTTTGATGTAGAACAACCAAATTCCTGAAGATGTTTAATCAGCAAAGTTGAACTCTGATGAAACCACGTGCCTCAGTCCCATTACTGCTGCAGAAATTAAATGCAATTCATAGCAATATTCTTGATTCATAAGGATTAATACCAGTGAACTGTCACCTTTTCGCATTCTTTCCATCCTTGGTTTCGCAAAGCCTACTGTAAGATGGAAGTATCCTACATTGGTAAGTCAAACACCACACCCATTCAGATAGAAAATTTATTTGGGTAACAAAGCATCAAATGAAAGAKGAATTAAAACATCATGTATATATTCTATATTTTTAGCCTAGATTTTTGATTAAGAAGTGGAGTCACCATCACTGGARGCGTTCAAAAAACGTGTAGATGTGGCGCTTCGGGACATGGTTTAGTGGGCATGGTGGTGTTGGGTCAACGGTTGGACTTGATGATCCTAGAGGTCTTTTCCAACCTTAATGATTCTATGAAATGGATATTTTTTTTTCTGCAGGAAGTGCATGTACGTGTGTAGTCTCATGATGGGACTCATATCGTTGCAAACCCCCCAAAATCATGACCCAGAATTTGCCCTAGCCCATGGCATTTAAGAAATGAATGTTCCTCTAATTTAACATATGTTGCCAAAAAAGAAAGATGAAAAGACCAATGGTGTGACAATAGTGACATTTTTCTTCTTCCAAAAAGAAGATTAAATAAAATCTTTCCTATAATTCTTTCACATTCCTGAAGTTCAGGTAGATCTTGTCAGAGACATGTCTTGCGTTCAGGTGGCCTGCTCAATTTTAAAGGCAATTTTAAATACGTTGTTTTCCTCTCGTTTTCATACAAAATCAAACTGGGATAACCGAGGCTGACAGTAGATTTTTGCAGAGCTTAATAGGCGTAAATCTCTCTCTGGATGGAATTAGCATCAGGCATGAGGAGCCTGGCTCAGGGACAAGACAATGTCAGTGTTGCTAACGGGCATTTTCTGAGACTTCCCCGTGTTTGGTGGCAAGTCCCAGCAGTTCAACACAGAAAAAGAGTCAAATTGTCAAAAGTCATTAGTGGTTGTCACTTCATAGACCTTCAGACTGGAGTTCCCCCTTTGGAATTTCAGTGGAATGATTTTTTTCGTCTTCTTCAAGTAAGTAGGACAATCAGATGTTGTACCAAACTGCTGGGATTTAACCCATTCGTGGCTTTTTGGTTATGGCTGCAAAGAAATGGTGAATTTAGGGAGTTTGAGGATCAGTTCCATGCTCTGCCGGAACCTTTGCTACTTCTAGCAGGTCATTTATACTCAAATCTCCAAGGATACCTTTTGAAGCTTGATTTCATTAGAGATGCAGGCCTTTGGGTATGGGTAGATAAGCTTTGCTGAAACTTGTTGATTTAGGACATACCGACTTCAGTACATCGGACCATTTGATTCATTGCATTTCTGCATTGTTTCACCTCTGGTTTTTTTCAGGTAGTCTCCAAACACTCCAAACTCTTCATTTTAGTGAAGTAGCATTTTAARTGAATTGCCTGAGAAAGAGCATTCGTTGCCCTCTTTCCATTGTTCTTTGTAAAACAAAACAAGTCAGTGCTAAATGATGCTATTTGCCTCTGTTTATAAATGAGCGCCCTTTCCACGGATTTATTCCTTAGTTTCTAATTAGGAACTTCTTGATTGTTAATTGGGGCAGTTTGGCAAAGGAAAGAGGAGACTGATTAAGTAGGAGATACATAAGCTAATATCTTGTAGTATAGGGTTTGTCAAGAGGTCTCTCMACCAGCACCGTCCAGGTAGGAATTCTTCATCACTTGTCTCCTAGAGCATAAGAATTTGGTCCAGCCTTAAAGGCTTCTTCTGCACAGCTGTGTCAACATGTGCATTTCCCTTACCCCTCCGATTTAGCCATTCTAGCAAAATGGCTCCAGAGCCGTGGTCCTGGCTCGTTCTGCTCAAGGTCCACGTTGAAGCTACGCTGCAATAGAGCTTTAATTCCATCTCCACCAGGACGTTTGCTGCTCCAACATAACCACTGAAGCAGAAGTCTGAGAGGGGGATTTTTAAAATATATTCCTTTCCTGTTCCTTTCTCTATGAGAGGTGGATTTTGGGAGCCTTATTTAGACACTTTTTTCCCRGATTTTCATATACAAAGTGCTGCCGCTACCCGAGGGTGTTGAAACTGGTTCATAGGGAGTTATTTTTGTAGATTTTTTTTTTTTTTTGCACATAGCCATACAGAAATAGAAAGGTTTTGGTTTCGTTTATTTGTTTTGAATTCCCAAATTTTAAAGGATATATTAGTAATGCTTTGGTGTCCTAATTAAATACCTAATTATATTTAGCAGTTTTACAGTTTTTGCCAGTGTCTGATGGCTTTTACTGTGCCGATCTTTGCTGTTTGTGACATTTAAAGCATATGTTTGAATTCTTCCATCTCCTGTGTCTTGTCATTTCGTTGCTCTTTTTTAGAACGAATATGTAACTTTTGCAAAATAATTGCACAATAGGAAATACAGTGTAATTTTTTGAAAGATACAGAACCAGTAGGTATACCCTCAAGAAAAAGAAGTAGAGAACCACGGTGCAGCTGCAGGTGTGCTGAGAACAAGGAACCAGCTGKTTTTGTGAGTCGCGGAGTGGTTGGGGGTGTGTGAGAAAGAATCCTTTCCTTGCAGCTTTTGTTTTGTAACTGTGTGTGTAGTATCCCCCTTTAGAAGCAAAATATATTGAAGGGAAAAAAGAAAAGCAAAACAAGAACATGGAAATCACCTTAAAGGTGATTTTTACAGTAAATCTTTTGACATTTTTGATACCCATGTCATTACAAAGTTGGGGGAAAAACTCCCACCTTGTATGACAGACAAGCCACCCCAGAGAGAGCAGTTGTGTCACTGTTAATGTTCATCATTACAAAGGCTTTTTCCTTTGTTCAGCTCCATCAGTATTTATCTAGGAGGTGTATAGAGGTGGCCAGGGGGTATAGCAAGAAGTGAAGTTTCAAGCTCAAGGGTTGTCTCTCTCATGTAGCATCTKGAAAACACTATTGGCCCAGAAGGCACTTGTACCGAATTGTTGGCAAGGGGTGCGTGACTTCAGTGTCACTTTGGTTTTAATAGGGAATGTTGGTTTATGGAGATAGATGAAGCCTGYGTGCTTCAAGGGAGCCTTCTGGGGCAGGAGTTAGGGCTGGCTCATGCTGGAGTGCACCCAGCGCGCGCTGGGGACGGATACGTTGAGATGGTGGCCTCAGGCCTTTGCATTATCACAGCTTCCCCRTGGTGCCAGCAGAGATGGTCAGCGYTCCRCAGCTGGAAAATCACTGCCTTTCACAATTTACTGTAGTTCAACTTCCATGCTTAGTTTTTTTTTTTTTCCGTTGTTTAGCTATTTGCTGCGTAACAAATAGCACAGCAACGTACGGGCCAAAAAGGTACCCCCTCTTTTCACATGTAAATGTCCCTTTTTTTTGTATATTTCTATAGAAAAATTTCTCAGTTGCACTAAGGACGCYATTAAGTCTTCGAAACACGACATAAGAACTATCAGATTCTTTTTATTGTAATACAAGTCACTGCAGTAACTAAGTGCTGATACAGTCTGTCTGGTCTATTTTTAGGAAATCCAGAGCGGGATGAATTAAGACATATATTCATGGCTTACTAGGAGGTGCTGAGCTTTGTTAGTGTGAGATTCAAACCAACTTTTTCCTAGAGTCCTCAAACAGCAATACCATGATGTATGCATTGCAAAAAGTCCTTTTGGCTGCATCRTCAGTCCTCAAGGAATACTTGAATTGGAAGACGGAGATGATTTCGGTGAGAGCATCACCCGTCAGATGCAGAGCACTGAGGTTCTCCCCCATCCAGTTGCTGCTGCAGAACTGTAGCAGAAAACCAGCTCAGCAAGAGCCACCACAAAAWGTTAGGTCTGAAGGTGTGAATGGGAGCGAGATGCCCTGGAGCAGGTCTGCAGTTAGATCTGCCCAAATTCACAACTGCATGGAAAGATGAGATGTGAGGATTGGTTTTCTTCTCTCTATTCCCCTTGAAGTGTTACCAATATTTTTTAAAAGTACAGGTTACAAAGTAAGACACACAGCTTAAATTCCTGCCTTATTTATAGCCTGTAAGACCTGATCATTGATGCTTCAGGAGTTTGTTTCCCAATCCCCATAATTTTCAGTGCCGTGGAGCCCTGCCTGTTAATTCCATGGCACGTCAGCAGGAAAAACGTCATTGGCATGCGTTGTTTCTTAAGAGGATGGACAAAGTGTCAGTTTAGGTTTCGGGCAAGGGCAGTTTTGTTTAAATATCCACAAAGCCTTGTTCACCCTAAGGAAGCAGGTGACTAAAAYTTTGCAACACTGCTTTAATTGAGTCTTTTTTTTAGCCAACTACTTCTTCCTTATAGAACTTGCCATCGCACCCTGTTCTTTCTCCTCCTGTCTCGTAGATGGGGGTCCAGAATCTGAAGTGAASCACAAGTAGTCAGGAGCATGTGTCTGTAGGTAGGAGCCTTAGCAAGGGCTCATCAGGCTATTAACCGGACAATCGCATCCTCATCTCATGCACAAGGACAAAGCTCAACTGATAATGAAATCCGCAGATTTTCCTTTAGGATATTCATAACTGTGATGAGAAATTTGCTCTTGCTTTGCATGTCAGATAGATGGGAATATCAACTCCCACAGTTAAATTCCATCCATGGGTAGGTACAGTCTGAATATACTTTTTCACCTTCTGAATTACATATAAAGGAGAGAGCACGATCTGATTCTCTGCTTACTAAAATAAATGTCAGAAAGGACATGACCTAATTATCTTGCTTCCCATTTTCCATCTACATGAAGTCTTTAGCTTTGTGGGTGTCTGATTTTTGTCATTGATCCTAGAATTTCTGTAATTTCGGTATTCACCAAAGAGGGCGATAAAGGACGTATATGTATTATAATTATGTGATGACATGCAAATAATGTCTTAGGTAAAGAATCAAAGATTCTGATACTGACAAACTTTAAAAAAACTCTTTGGTTAAGCTCAGACTATGTCAGTCTCAGGGTTTAAAGTCCCAAGTGAAACGTTAATAGATATATAGCATTTACCTCAAACTTCTTAATCCCATTTCTCATTCTGTCACTTCCTTTATTGCCTGAACACCAAGTTGATGCKTGTAGCTCAAGGGCAAAAAATAAAGCATTTTGATGAGCCAGTCTGCGAAGGGATGGACGTTATAAACTGAAACGTTAATTRTAGGCAAAGGAGCTTTGAAAATGTGTAAGAATTTGGAGGATGCTTGAAATGTAATGGATCCAGTAACATTCATGTTATCTTGAGATTGTGTGCATTGTATTTACATGTGTTCCTTCAAATCATGAGTTTATGTTGTTTATATAGATCTGACACTTCCTGGGCTATGAATTGCTGTTTATAAGCTGRTCAAAGGATTAGTGCAGTAGACATCATAAAAGGAAATGGGCACTTTTCATTAATTTTATTACATCATAAGATTGTCAATACCCTTGAAAATAGAAGCATTTTTTTGTTTTAGTTTGGTTTTGTCATGGCATAGTGTTATATGTATAGTTTTAATGGAACCTACGGTCTTCTTCTAAGACTGCATTGAAGRCTTACATTCAGTGCCAATTAATGTTTTCATAAGACATTTAAATGTACTGRAATGTGTGTGTCTGTGGAGGAGAGGGGACAGAAGCACATAGAGGAAAAGGTAAAAATCTCCATTAAGCTTTTTGTCTCTAAAGGCAGAAGAACTGACAATGCTCATGGTGAGTTCACAGCTGTCCCTTAATACTTTGACTAGACAGGTCTAAAGTATCCAAAAATACTCAGTGACCCTATTTACTAGAATTATTGGGATAATTTATTATGAGAATAATTATTCTCATTATTTTTATGCTGAAATAAATATGTTTAAGTGGCRTATTATGGTGAGGGTGGACTGTTTTTATTTCTCTTCCCTGCATTTCACAACAATTAATTAAAACAAGGCTGYTTCTGGGAAGAGGATGCTGTCAAGCCCTGTAGGGCTGAGACACCAGCGACTCATGTTAATCTTAAGTCCAGATGGACTGCATCCTCATATTGCTGTTTCCCCTCCATTTGAATCTTCCACTGGGAATCTTCTAAGAGAAGATGGCRGGGGCAAAGAATTTTAGGTTTGAGATCAAACTGTGTGTAGCCATTGAAGGCTGGTTGGACATTTGCTTTGAAAAGATTAACCTATTGTCAAAATCAGCTAAAATGACAGCACCGACTCTGTTTCTCCCCCTCCCCTGATGAATTCGAGTGTCTCAAGCCTTTGAGGTGTGTCAGTGAGATCTGCACCATGTATTTATTTTTTTTTGCCTTACAAACTCTGATCCTCAGGTTTAACCAATTGGACAGCCTCCGTTGACAGTACATGTCATCTTCACCCTGCAACAATCACTGAGTGATCATCAAAAATAACTCCCTGGTTGAAGACGAATCAAAGCCATTGAAGGGTGAACGTCGCAATCACAGCCTTTCAGCCTGTGATGTGTGCACGTGGCGACAAATCTTGAAATCCCTGCTACTTGTCCTTTCTTTTATAGCTGAGCTTCAAAGAGTAGGGCAGTCTGATCCTTGACTTTAAACACTTTAATAAGAAGTCCTTTCCTTCACTGCCTTCTCTGCCATTCTTCTGCCTTCTTCTGTGCATCATGCATAAATCAGTGAAATTTCACAACACTTTTGGCTTTTTTAAGAGCTGTTCAGCTTTTCTGACTGTTTTGGTCTAGATCAGCATCATGATTATACTGAGGATTCGTTTCTCTAAACTTTCTATTACTTTGCTGCCACATCAGAGTGACCAGAGCAAAAAGGAGGGGGAAGCAAACCTTATTTCAGTAACTAATTCACTTCTAGAAGAGGTGCAGTTCCTCCTCTCTTTAATGTCAGTGCTGTCCCATGGTGACCTGATGCCGAGATGTATTTGGTTCCCCCCTGACACATGTTACAGAAAATACTGACCTGACCTTTAAAAAAATYTATTAACATTTATAAATTTTATTTTACTGTGTCATGTTGAGAGAAATTGTTCCAGCTGGACAGGAGGAATGCTTCTACAATGGCATTTCTTCACTCATTTGTGTAACAACATATTACAAACACCTTCCTTTTCAGTCCTAGGCTGACTGTCTTCCTCTCATCTACCCTTCCACGTTTATTTTGTCTATACTTGCTAGTCTTCGCCGATTAGCTTTAATAAACTGCATTTTATGATATTATCTGCTTTTTGTGGGCGTCACCTAACACAGATTAAAGGTAAACCTTCTGTAGACTGTGGTTGATTTTTGGTGTATTTGGGGAGAAGGATAAGTTTTCTTGATCATTTCAATCCCTGGGTTTTCCTGGAGCGGCCAACTTCTRATGGAGGTACCTGGCGGGGCTTGGGATGATCCTGCCCATCTGCGAGCGAGACAAGTCATCACAGGAACGTCCTGGCCATATTTTGGCTCTAAGCTGAAGTCCTCTTCCACAAGAGAAATACAGAATAAGAGCCCCCTCTGTACAGGTTTGSCTCAGTAGTGGCAAATTCCAAATTTCACTTCTTGCCGTCTCTCTGGGATTTAATTAGGAAGCAAAACCAAGTCTGAAGGGGGGATGTGCTTGCTATCTATAAATATATCACATGAATAAATGTGAAGAAAGGCAAATAGCAATTTGGCCAGTGTTGGCTGAGGAATAAATGGATATAAYCTTTCCCTCCCATCACTTGGTAAGACACAGTTTGTTGTCTTACTTTTTTCCTTGCTGCTTATTCAGATACCTGCTGGTAAGACTCTTGGCACTTGTGAATTAAGTTGTTTAGTTTCAAAATAATTTTAATAATATAAATTAATAAAAATGRCATAAGAGACAAAGCAACATCATGCTGCTAGCTCTAAAGGACAGCTCTTCTTAAATACAGCTGTGGGATGACTGTGTGGAGTATTCTGTTTTGTTCGTTGGCTTGGGCACTTAACTTTTAGAGATCAAAAATAGAATGAAAAATAAAATGTCACTTGTATGGTCTAAATATGGTATATTCCCTAAAGTGGATGGGGAAGAGAAATAGGCATCCTAGTGCCTAATTCTTGGAAGACCAACAKTTGTTGAAGTAATATTTGCTTTAAAGGAGAATAATTTGTGTAATGTCTTCATGCACAGTACATGGAGCTTTAAATAGTCTGTTCYGGGTATAAATTTTACCCTGGTGACTCGTATAATTTAAGAGTAGTTAAAGGAGATCTCARTTTTGCTTTGCAGTAAGTCTAATGCAACRGAAGGACCAACATGTTACTCTCTGCATTATTGCTTTGGATCAGTTTTGGGAAACTGAGTTTATTTTTAATTCATAAAAAGAAATTTTAAATAAGGCGCAYACTTGATGTCAATCGGTTGCTTTARTCAAAAAAATGGGATCCTACTCCTCCCAGGTCTTAATCACRGATCTCCCACTGATGCCACGGGTACCTTCGCACAAGGCCTCTCCTTTGACTCTCTGCCCCATGAAGATTGTGTCGCGTCCTATCTACTTCTGCCGCGACTAATTGCATAATGATTGCAAAATGTTTTGAGATGGAAATGGTTGTATCACTGCCTGGTTTTCACCATGCTTATATTTCCTCTCAGAGTGTAGGATTTTCTGAGCCCATCTCTCAAGCAGCCAGGCAGTCGTTGCTTAATGTGCGTGCTCTAATAATGACTGAAATTAATTTCTTAGAAATGACACCAAAATAATTAATACAGCCCTCTTGGGCTGCATGTGATAGAAGTGATCTGAGGAAGTGGAGATATTAAAGTGTCACTGTCCTTCTCCACACATGTGAAATGTCATCATAGTTCATAGCAGTCTTGCTTTATTACGGCCATATTAAAATGAATGTTTTGCATATCTTYGTAGCATTTCCTTGATTTAAGAAATGGCTCCAGTATGCGAATGCAACCCATTTCRATGAATAAATTTAGCACTTTAATGCTATTTATTTACTCCACACTGTAAAATGTAGTAAGATAAATAATGGGTCCCAYAGGGGCACGGGGTAAGTTGGTTATCATCCTCTCAGCAGGCAGATGAACACAGCTCAAGTAAAGAAATAATGATCAAAATTCACAGTGCTCCCTGGGATGCCATTTATATACCTGAATCTAATAAAGAAAGAATTGCAATGCTTAACAACGTGCTTAGCACTGGGATCTGAATGTAATGAGACCGGCACGAGGAGTGTACAGCCATATTGGCTAAATCTAAGTGCCACATTGGAGGTGTGGACGGCGAGAGCTGCAAGCGCYCTGAAGCCCCGTCCGTGTGGGATTTGCCGGCTGTCGGGATACTGGCGCTTTCTTCTTTACTGGCTAGCAAAATCCAGTCCAGGGCAAGCTGTCTGCTCTATATYTAAAGCATTCTGCTGAAGGCTGTTTTGGGGTTTGGATTTTAAACCTCTGGAAACGTGTTTGGATTTTCTATCCAAACATAGTGCAGGACTATGGCGGTTATGAGAGTACATGAAGTTTGTAGAGCTGGTCAAGACTTAAATGACAAAATTGCACAAGGTTGGCAAGTGGTTTATTTTTTATTTATTTTCAGGACRTGGTTTAGTGGGCATGGGTGCTGGTTGACGGTTGGACTCGATGATCTTAAAAGTGTTTTCCAACCTTAATTATTCTATGATTCTATGATTCTATTTATTCATTCATTCATTTATTTATTTATTTTCAGGAAACTTGATTTGATTCTATCCCTGTGATTATCCATCTCTGAAACATGGTTGGAATTTTAGCGAGGGGACAAAAGATGGCTTATTTAGAAAGCCTGGTCCCTGTTCTGGTATAAAAGTTGGGAGTGTTGGTCATGGTGTGCTTGGAGTGACCAAGAACGGCACAGATYACCAGCTGCCACTGCAGCACTCGCACCTCTTCTGGTTTTGCACTCGCTTTTCAGAATAGATTTCTACTAAAGTGGAAATATTTAAGAATTTTACACTCRATTTAGGTTGTACGCCCAGGAAGTCTTAAGAAAAAAATACACATCTAAAAGACTTTGCAAATAATTTTTCAAAATCACAATTCAGGTACTACTGGTGTAGTCTAAGCAGTCATACTTTGGGCATAAAAGTAATAACAACCTCTCTGGAGACTCCTTCCTAGTTCTTGATCAAGCATTTGAAAAGTACAAACATGGGTAACAGAATAAAATGGTAAAATGATAAYGGGGTGATTTGTACTTCAATTTTTATGTGCTTTTTAAGCTGCCAATAATCCAGCACATCCCACGTTCTAAAAAGAAAATGTTTTTTTTTTTTTAATCGTGGGTCTTGCAAATTAACTCCTGGAGTTTGCTGCTTTCCATYCCCTCCAGGACCAAACAATTCTGTACCCAGTTGTTCCTGTTTTGATAACTTTTATCTCTCCATTAGTTTYTCAGAAATGCCTTTCAGCCTAGTCCGAGTCAGTGGGTATATTCAATCAGGAAAAGTAATCCTGGGCTGGAGCACAAGAGAAAAGAGAGCTTGGCTTTGTCTTTCAGCGATTTTRACTCTTTCAGGCTAAGAGGACATGGTAGAAAGCCCAGACGTCCTCCAGATGTTGGAGTGGAGTTGGTAAGATGCTAAAACTTTTTGCCTTGTGGCTGAGCCACCATGGAGCATCCTAGGAGGATCTGCTGGGACCAGATCTCGTCATGTCATGGAAGATGTAGCGTGTCTGGAGACATACCAGAGAATTAGAAGTAGTAAAAAACGAGGCACGTTGACTCGATTTCCAGTTGGTTGAAATGTTTCTGTTTTCGGGTGCGTGCATTTGTTTTCAGCAAAGCATCCGCTTTTCCTGGAGAAAATGGATTCTTCTAATGAAAACAAAAACATTTAGTAGAAAATTCRTTCCAGAGAAAAATTTGAAAGATGATTTGTGACCACCCTTAGTCATCAGATGTAGTTAACTAAACACGCACGCACACACAGCAGATGCGCTGAACGAGAAAGGGGCTGTTTTTGACTCGGCCCTCTTCCAACTAGGCCCACACATTAAAAACGAATATAATTTACATATTATTCAGACGGTTGGAATTCCCAGTTGTATAGGAGGATATGTGTCTTCTGTTCAGTTTCTTTTTCATTCTGGTTAAATAAATCCTTTCCCGTGCAGGAGGATAAAGCTTTCTGTATGCTTCGGTATGCAGGAGCTATTTCACATAAGCTATTCATGCCGCGCATGAAAGGCATCTTGCAGGAATAGCCTCAATTGGTTATTTTTAGGAGGGGGAGSATGGCATCAGCAAAACCACTAGAGAGATCTCTTCTGCCACTGTATACACATCTCGGAATAAAAGAAGCCCGTTGCTGCCTAATGAAAAGAGAAATTGGAAGCCCCCGTGCAGGCTGATTACAGTCACACAGCTGCTTTTGCCAAAATTTCCACCTTCCTGGGCAAAATTTGTTCTCTTTTTCTCTGTAGAAAACCTCAGCTACAAGAATTATTTGGGGRGGGAGGGAGGGGGAATCAACTGCTAGACTAAGTAAATTAGATCAGGGACATTGCAGGCTTCCTAATGGCACATTTATGGATGCTGGATGTTTTGGGAGGTGCGGGGAGTGAGCAAACTCTGATTGCTCCTTGGGAGCGAGGCTGGTTTCTGTGTGTCTGTCTGCCTCATTCTTATTTATGGTATCACGTAACTCTCTGCAGCCCTGTTGTCTTCTAGGTAGAACAACACGATACAAAGAGCGTGACTCCAGTAAAGATGACTTGCTTGCTCTGGTATCACCTAGACACCAAAAGCCTGATCTGGAGTCTATTGAAGGAAATGCTCGTATTTCCAGCAATCTTGGCTTCAGATGAGGTTTCTTACTGKTTTTTTGTCTGAGAAGCAGAAGGTTGAGGGAGGGGAGGAGGTCATTTGCCATCACAGGTGGGGTTGCAGATCTGGAAACGAGAGTGGAAGATGGTGATTCTGGAAATGGATTGGTGAGTGCGGGTTGCTGCCGTAAATGGTCCGTTCTTGGGTGTCTGAGAAGTCTTGAGTATGCAGGATCTTTCTTAGGTGGCCATATGTCATTGTGGGCAACAAAGAACGTTCCTTGTGCTGAACCCATCCTGGGTTTATTTATWTTTTTAGAGAGAAAGGGTGAGTCTTGTGGGGGGAAGTTCCAGTCCTCCTCCTTTCATTCCATTGTTAGGTATCTCTGATGGTCCTCTAAAGTCCGTATCATTTGTGTTTCTCTTGTATCCCAATTAAAACCAAAAAAATTAAGAGGTTTTATTGTAGCCATTTGCAATCACACGCTAAAGGAAAGGCTGTCTGGTTGGGCATTTGTATCGCKTTAAGATTAGCTCTGTGTTTAGCTCTTGCTACTTTAATTGGGGCCGCAAGCGAGAAGTGTGTGTGGACTGTGCTCTGCAGACTTCAAAAAAATAGAAACAGAGAACAGCAAGAGCTGTGCTACTCTCACGGAGGAGAAATCGGTTTAATTTCCTAGCTTTTCCTGCTCAGATCYACACAAGCTGGAAATACATCGAAGGTCAAAGATTAATGTCAGAAAAAGAGGAAGCAATTTTGGCCTTTACACGATTTTCTGCTTTTACCTGCTCSTGAAAGTTAGTTTCCCTTTCTTTGATAATGCTGTTTATTACTAGAGATGGGTTGTAGACYTCCTAGAAATAAAACTACAAAGCAAATGAAAACTTTCCTTTTAACAACTTGGCTGAATTGCATCTTTTTGGCTCTGCTTCCGGCAAGAAACACGTTGGAAAAATCTGACTGTGACCAGTGAACCATGATGGGAAAACTGAGGCTTTGCTGCTCAGTTTCCGAACTGTTATCTGGTGTCTTTCCATGGGTGACAAACATCTCATCGTCTTGGAGAATTGGGTTTTGTGTGAAGATAAACGTGTCTGCAGATGCATTTGCAGATGCTCTTGGGATGATTCAAGGAGAATAATTAGGAATTTGACCTAAAGCCTGTCCAAATCTACGAATAGTTTTCCATTTAATCCCTTAAGCCTTGAGTCCTCCATACGGAGTGAGCTCTTCTCTGCGGTGGCTTCCATAGCACAGGCATGATTCTTAGTCATCCGGCTTAATAATCTACACATTTTYTAGGACAAAGTCATTGGTTTTAATGCGCACTCTTCAGAAGAACAAGATGTATTCAGGACTTCGCTGGGATCACCTTTACACTTCGCTGCTAGGAAGAAAAGCRTCTGTCTAGAATTATGAGGAAAACATCCCATCAATTTCTCTGTGAACATCACATTATGAGAGGTGCGTGTGTGGGATGTAATGTGCTGTAGTAAAAAACAAAGTACTTGGGGGTAGAAACATCCTATGGACTGCGGACCTTGAAGCATTAGATGA
Organism: Oceanodroma leucorhoa; assembly: GCA_030449065.1. Taxonomy (NCBI): domain Eukaryota; kingdom Metazoa; phylum Chordata; class Aves; order Procellariiformes; genus Oceanodroma; species Oceanodroma leucorhoa. The sequence goes on from JASVER010000009.1 coordinate 17,343,389, forward strand.
GAAGCATTTTGTCTGGGAATTATGTCACCTTATACAAATTTTCTTCTACAAAAATKTTATAGACTTTGAATGGATGTTTGATGAGTGTTTCTGTCAGTACAACACATAATCCTTAAAACCTTCTGGTATTTGCAATAAAGTCTTTCTAATTTCCTGATCAGTGAGGCATCTGAACATTTTACATTTGTACATGTGTTAAAACACGTACAGATTACCAAGTTTAGTATCTTTTTGCTACAGATCAAGGGCCGAGAGCTCTCTACAAACCATATGTTGTAGCTGAGGAGGGTGAGCAGGGTAGGAAAGGAGCARTTGCATTGATCAGGCCCCTTTGTACGAAGACATCTGCTCCTCTTTAGTTATGCAGATTTTCACTGAGTCACCCATTACTGGGTCTTATGATGTCTTCATAAATTAAATGTTTTCATGCTTTTTACCCTTGTGTTTAAGTTTAAATTTGAATTGTTCCAGGGCTGATGCCTTCTTGGGTAATATTGTTGTTTATAATATGCCATGGGACCTGTGAGTGCTTTCCAGTTTTGAAATCAATCTCTGAGTTCCTGCGTGCATCTTGCTTACACCTTCCCCCTGTGATGATTGATGTTAACTAAATAAGCTGCCATCTATAGAAAAATCATTGTATGCTATTGATTTTATATAACTTTATTTTCTGAAATATTTCACTTGGTTGGAGAAATTGTAATTTCAAAACTCATTTCTTTTCGCCTGATATAAAACTCTTCCCAACCTGTGGGTGTACAGGGGAGCTGGATCAAATCCTTCAATACGTAAGGGTATGTACCAGCAGCAGTTCCCAGTGTGCCCTAAGAGGATCTGATTTTAACTGCTCCAAGCTGGTGATACCGGCCCTTGCTTCAGCATTGTCTTCTCCCAGCTTTAATTTGTGCACTTCAGTGTCAGTATGATGAGAATAAAGTGAAACTGCGATGATACAAATGTGAATCAGCCCCATTAGTATGAATCAAGAAGATGCTTTACCAACGCATGACATTTAAATGTTGATGCTGGGGGAGCGTAACTGTTYTGGCACATGTAGCTTTGAGGTTCAGTTTGCTTGTAGATGTTTTCCTCCCCTTTTGGGTTTGCTGTAACATTCCATGAAAGAGAGAAAACGAAGAGTTTTATTTGTTGAAGCATGCCAAACTCTTCTTTCCTGAAGCAAAATCCAGAATGAAGAGCTGAGCCTTGAAACCTTCCCTAGAGGTAAATAAAAGTGGTTCTGATGGATAAAGAAGGGGATGAGATCTACATTAAGACCCTCCTATGAAACATATGCTGGCATCAGCTTCCTCCTTCCTAATTTTGGAAACCATGAAGTGCCTTTGCTGACTGCTCAGAAAGAGGAGTAATCTTTGTGGTGGTAGGGCTTCAGCTGTGGCTGCTCAGGCATGATTTCTGAAATGGAGGCTCTACAAAGAAGAACTCAAAATAGTCATGATAAAATCTTTGGGGATATGCAGGATTGGGAAGGGAGWGTAGCCTCACTTTTCCAAAACACTCAAAAAACAGAAGAACGGGGTAGGAAGAATAATGAAGAGAAAAATCCAAGCCTGAACTGCAGGTGTGCATGCTGTCCTTGGAAGAAATTGCAGTTTCAGGTCCATTAGGAAAATAGCTGGGGTTTTTTTTACTGTTCTTACCGAWTCTACCGGTAACAGTGTTGCTCTTTAGCCTGGGAAATCCAGATCGTCCATCTATGTGTTTCCATCCCTAGGTGGGARCACTGCGTGACACACCAGAAACACAAGCCAATGCATCTTTGGTGGCACTGTCCACGTGATGCTGAAGATCCCTTAACGCTGGTAATTAACCCAGGGCCGTTTCTTCCTAATTTAAAATGAGTTTTGATGTCCAGAGTTGCCTTTGGCTACTGTTTGAATGAATTAGGATTTCAGTATTGCCTCATATTTACTAACTCACAGAATGAACTTGGARTCAGATCCTCATTTAGTTAAAAGAAATGTACTTCCATGGTATTAAACAAATTTAAACCAGCGGACGATTTGGCCTGGGGGGGTATAAGAGGCTGCGTGTTGGATCGGGTTCTGAGTTGCATTATAATGAGYAAGAAACGTGTAATGTGGTTCAGTTCAAGAGAAGAGGTTTATACCAGGCTGGCTTTGTACCTCATGCCTAATTTTCCTAATGCATAACAGAATGGAAACAAATTAATATGCCAATCAAATTGGAGGATCGCAGGAGAAGAAATAGTTGATACAACTTTCAAATGCAYGTTCCTTCATTTTCAGCGGGTAGATGCAGCTTATCCTTTCGGTATTTGGTGTTTGGGCCTTGTGAAGAAAACATTTCAATGAAGAGAAATAGATCAAGGGATGTTTTCAAAGTCGGCACTTCCACCAAAACCTTTCAATCTCCTGGTTCATTTTCTGTCCACCGTGACCCTCTTGAATGTCACCTGCTCTTTTCCCGATTGTAAAGCTTTTCTCTCTCTGCTCCCTTCCCTTGTGGATCTCCTCTCTTCTGAGCTCTCCTTTCTTCCTTTGTGAGCCTTCCCTCCTCCTCCTCCTCCTCCTCCAGCTGCCTCATTCGGGCTGACACCTTTTGTTAGTGTTATCAGACAGATTAGAGGAATAAGATTCATGGGGGAAGTGGTGCAAATTCTTCTGGGTCAACAGGCTTGTTGCCAATGATCGCGCTCTTTGATTGCTCAGTATGACTGAGTGATCAATATCAACTTTGTGGCTAAGCCCATGTTCCAATTTGTGTGGGTTTAACTAGCTGCGTACTGATTTTGAAGGAAATGGGGATTTGGAAGAAAGGGGAGAGAGGAGTTGGTAGTTGGTTTTTTTCCCCTTTTTTCCCCAAACTTTGCATCTCTTGGGTTTTTAATAGATGGTCTTTCTGGGCAAAACAGGGTAAGAAAATCATCAGAATAGTCAAGGCAGATATTTRAAATCTTGGCAGGGGAGCTCTGTCAGCACCAGCTTGGCTTGTAATTCTTTCTAACACTTCCAAGTAATTCTGCCAGTCCATCACGGATCCAATCCCATGTCCGGGAGATGCCACTGGGTTGCTTCCACCATGTTATTTTGTACACTTACTGCATTTCCCTCTTTCGACACTCTCCAGTGGTTGTCCATGTGTCTTTACTGCAGGTGTTTGAATGAACATCCCTTGACCTTACACTAAAGGCCAAGAACTTGCCTTTAGATCTTTAAATTAAATTTTTTGAATGAAACTTTTTGATGTACGTTGAAACCGGCTCTGTTCTTCAGAGTGGAATAAACATCATAAAATTTGTGCGCCTAATATTTTAGTGTAAAGCAAAGACATTACAGCTCAGGTCTTGGCTGTTCAAAACAAGATAATCTGTGCTGTGGGTATCTCTACCTATGTGTCATTACTGGAACCCTSCTTATTAGCAAAACAGAAGAATCAAATCTTGTTTGTTTTATCCYTTTATTTCGTGCAGCTTAAAAAAATATGGTTGTTACAGAATATCATTCATTCTGCCATATTAACGAAAGTTTGTGGACAGTATGAACTGGATAAAACCATTCACACACTATTCACACTTTCATGGCTTGGAATTCAATCTGTGAATCAAGTCATATAATACAATAGTGGTGTCTTCAGGCAACTGTGCAATTTAATAATAGTCCTCCACAAAGTAGGCTTGCATTAGGTCTGTGCCGTGGTTAACCTTCGCCAGAGATTTTGCAGAGAAATCAGGCTATGTTTATCTGTCTGCCTCATTCATTTCATGTTTCGGTGTTGGTGGGCTTAATAAGGTCTCAGAGACTCCTGCGAGAGAGAGATGGATTTTGAAAAGGGGAGGAAGAAAGGGTGGGCTACAGCAAAACAGTCTCCCTGTGTATTTTACTCGGAGTCCCAGTGGATTAGGGATAGTAGTTTGCATTAGCAGTGACAGTACAGAGATGATTACTCTTCCCTRGAGACTGGCGGGGACAGAAATGGTGCTCCGTTACGTTGCTCATTATTATTCTCTGTCCTCAGTGGCACAGTGACTGGGGAGCCAAGGGCCAGAGTTGAGCGGTGTTTTTAAGCTAATAAAGTTGTACGAAGCAGGAGGTGGGATTGTTAAAACGAAAGCTTTGTTCCAAGGTGTCTGAAAGTACCTTTTTATTTTGTACTAAGCTGAAAGTGTATTGGCTGTGTTGGCTTTACTCAGTTTGATGGAAAAATGTTTACTTTCCATTCTGTTAGCTTTACTGAAATTTTATATAAAAAACTCTTMATTGCATCATGTTAGAAGACATTTTCCTCCCCAGTTCAGATTTCTGGTCTTGTTCTCTCCCCTTTAYGTAAACTGAAGTGATAGAGAAAGGGCCATTTTGAGGATGAGCTTCTTTAAGAAAGCTCACAATAATCCTCTTTCCTTAAGCAAACCAGAATGATCTTCTTCCCACCTCTGAGAAATAGTTCCTGAAGACTTGTCTTTCCTTTCTGCTTAGTCTTTGCATGGAAAGCGGGTTTCATGGTCTTAATTCCATCATTCTCCCCCCATATCACTGTACAAATGTATTGCTTGATTATCCTCTTCATGGTTTATAAATGATTTAATTCATCTCGGATGTTGCAAAACTTTACAACTACCAATAAATAACATCTCACTGGCATTTTTTTTTTGTGAGTAGACCWTGTTGTGGATAAACAAAGGGAGACAAAAAGACTAAGTCATGAGATCAGATGACAAAACAGCAGCAAAATTGGCGAGCTATGAGTTTTTACCTGTCAGTAGGACATAGCATCTCTGAATGGGCAGTCAATCTGAATATCTGTTGATTTGTGAAATATTAGCTGAGAGAGGGGTCCATTAAAACGAATTCCTTATTTATGTGTTTGTATTTCTCTAGAAGTCTGTTAGTTCACATTGTGGTAAATGGAGAGTAAAAAAAAAGACTCAGTATCTCACCAATTTTATAATGTGTATCTCCATTTAAAGCAGAAAATTTTGTTACAATTTGCGTAAAACAGTGGCATCATTTCAAATTGATGTTACCCTTCACAAGGAAAGGTTAACTTCCAGGGTTGAACTGCAACGTAACATACAGCTTCTTTCATGCCTGAGTACATGACAATGTAATTAATTTTTGCCAAGATCTCACTGGTGTTAGATCTACGAAGTCATTGGTGATTTATTTTGATACAGCTCTATGAATGTGGTTGTGATTATCTTAATATATTGCATGAAGACTGGGAAATTCCTGAACTATTTGAAAAAGGGCACCTGCCCGTGCCTTACCAAAGGGTGCCTGGTTTGGAAGAGACTGTCCAGCTTTGTAGCTTGGTAAAGCTGTTGTATATTTGTAGTAGAGCARTATAGTCTGTGGGACACCAAAATTTTTATGCTCCAAGAAAGGAGAGCTAGGGCCGTAGTCCATCCTGTGGATCTGTSATGCTGGGAGATGAAGAAGGCATATGTATGTAGGACCCCACTGAATTTTAATAATACATTCCCAATAATGATAATAATAATTCACAATAGTCTGTGGTTTATTTAAGCCACTGCATACTAAGCTGCAGCCAAAAAAAACAGTAAGGTCCTTAGCTTCCATGACCAGGACTTCATATGGTTGGGTTTGCGGTGATCAATTGACTAAATATGCTTGCTAYGTTCTTTCTAGTGAGGTAAGAATAATTCCTATAAAAGACATCTGAGACACCCCCCACCCAGTACATCCCTTCCCTGTGGTAGATTCACGCCTTCATTCTTGATTTTTAAGCATCATCTCTTTTTAATGCATCTGCTTTTCTCACTGGATCTTCRAGTTGCATCCCCTCTCCTCTCTCCTCCTGCCTTTTAGAAGGATCGTCAGTCAAGCTGCATGGYCTTACTTCCAAAATTTGCATGTTGGAAGGAATGCTGGCATTATGCAGTGAGTCTGGAGATCATAGAATCATAGAATCATTAAGGTTGGAAAAGACCTTTAAGATCATCGAGTCCAACCATCAACCCAGYACCCATGCCCACTAAACCAWGTCCYGAAGCGCCWCATCCACACGTTTTTTGAACRCCTCCAGGGATGGTGACTCCACCACTTCCCTGGGCAGCCTGTTCCAATGCCTGACAGGATGGGATGTGTTGAGCACCAGTGCTCCTCTACCAACTGAGGTTGATTGGGTGCGCTTGGTCCTCCATGCTCATCATCTACCTTCCAGAAAACCAACATGTGTATGTTGACCTCTCTAAAGCTAKAGCAGATCTCCTTGTGCTGGTTACTCCCGGCCCACATTGAGCATGTCTTCAAAATTGTAAGAATTAAATACTTTTTGATGTAATTAAATGGGAACTTAATTTCTGATACAATCAGGGCTCCAGAATCTCAACYTGAGATATGAAACTGTGATGTTTGCAATTTACACTTACATTGTACTTGCTGGTGAAAAAAAAGAGAGAGTAAGAGAGAGTTGCTTTTACTGGCACATTTTTAAGGTTTTCCCAGGTAATTTATGAACTGATTTWAAAATTAATGTATTTTTTTCCCCTGCTCTCCAGATTTTGAAGCTAACATTGAGCTCTCTTGTCCCTCTGAACTGGAAAGAAATCGTTTAAGTTCTGCACTTCAAAATTCGTGAACATTCACTCAACAGTCAAAAGAGTATTTAGCGCAAAGGAGCTCTGTTGTTCTTTGCAAAAGCTCTCAGCCTCCTTGCTTATGTGATCTATCATCAGCTGTGAAGTCTATGGCCGTATTCCCAATCCTATCAGCGAAGCCTAATGAAGGGGCTGGATTTGATTGTTTTTCTAGGTCTCTTCAGGTTGATGGCATTAGCCATCAGTCAAAAAGCTGTGAAGGAGCCTGTTGAGGCTAAGCCAGCTCCTTTTGCCCCAAACTGTGGGGCGAGCTGCCAACAGCTTGCGGGGACCCGCCAGGCATGCCAGCTCCATAAAAATGCAGATATGAAGACGGTGTAATTAAGAGCGCTCTGGGTGTACTTGGGCAGATCTGGGCAATGCTCRTGCTCGAAGTACAGATTGGTGTTTTCATCGTGAATTGTGTTTTTTTAAGACCTTATCTGCGAAAYGTCAGATCTCACTAAGCGTACAGGGTCAGTTTACAAATCCTGGAGCAGGGGTATTTATTTCATAAGAACAAATTTGGGCTCACATATATAAAGAAAGAAAACCCAACCTAGACATCTGTGTTTGTAGAGACCCAAGTAATGCAGTTTTTCAAATATASTTCAATCCTGTCATTTTTCAGGAATGTCAGTAGGGTTGGCATCCTGGAAGGCAGCCTGTCTTTATTTACAAACTTTTGTGGAGTTGAGAAGTTTGTATTAAAAGATAAAATGGGAAAAGCTTGCAAATTCTATCCGATGCCTTTCTAAAACTATTTCTAAAATACGATTCTGCAGCATGTACGAATATCAAAGTGAAATGTATTCTCAATTTGTATTAGACAGTGACTGAAGTTAGAACGAGCACTCTATATTTTGTTTTCTGTTCTAGCATGTACTTAAAGGGATTTATTACTCTATTAAATCTTTTAACTCTTAAAGTTTATTCTTTGCTTGCTGCAGGTAACGGAATATATTGTTGCGGTTAAAACCTTTCTCTTGGTTTTTATAATGTACTATATGCCAAGCTACATCACGAAGGAATAAACACTTTTGATCTAACTCTTATCTGTGGCGCAGTTTACATGGTAAAAAGTCAGTTGTGGTGTTAAATGCTCTCATCTTTATTCATGTCCTGGGATGATTCAGCCTACGTTGTGTGAATTACTGGATCAGGAGCACTTTCAAAACCTGTGCTAGCTTACACTGGCATCTAGAATAAACAGGGGTTTTGTGTTAAGGTCTATATAATATGATTGTACGCATTCACTAGGCTTGAGCTGAGCACTAGTGCAATTGGGTTGTTACTGTCTTTAATAACCGTTGGTGAACGCTGTGTTGAGAAGAAACTACAAGGTTTTGGATCTCAGAGATTAATGCTGTTTATTGAGAGAGGCACTCAGATGCATTGCTAGGTACCGAGCCGGTACCGTTACTGTAAAGTCCCTACCTGGATTCCTTAAATCCTATGTAAAACCAGAATTGGGTGAGATTAGCAGCTCCCTCTCAATGTTGGTAATAGCAAGAGGGCCTGTAACTCACCTCTCTCTGAGCCATGCTAACAGTAATTGCTGCATTAAGTTCCTTCTGTTTGTTCATTCTTACTGTAAATTAAAAGTGAAGATGTGGAACTCGTCTAACATGTAACTTGATGAGGTTTGCAAATAGAGATGTGTCTTCAAAGAGTCATTTAGATCAATTATTTCAGAGCAGTTCTTTGCTGATGGAGACAAAATAGGCTATTAAAAATAAAAAAGATAAGACCAGTGCAGTAGTTATTTTCCTAATGTACTCCAGTTTATGGCTTTTTTGTCTAGAATCACAGAAATTTCCAGTTTCTTATAGCTGTTTTTCTATATTAGCAGTGATTTTGAATTGCTGCACCCGTTGCTCTGCTCCCCAGAAACCTTATAGCTAAGGGCTGGGATACGAAATCGGTCTATATTTAGATTGATTCCGCTGACTGCAGTGGGCTGCCTTGAGATCTTCATTTTAATATTTCAGCACGTATTTTTATTCTTAGAAAGGTAGCCCTTTGCTTTTTTAAGGAAACTGTGTTTCCGCAAGGCAAACTTGGAGTATGGCTGTATCCGCTGCGTGTGAAAGGCAGCTGCAGCGGGACATACGCTTTGGTCGGAGGCCGGTGTCTTACTACAGGCAGACTAGGAGAGATTCGGGACCTAACACATAGTAAGACCAAAGCTAATGTGATCCCCCAGAAAGAGATAATGAATCTCAGTTGATCTTTGCAAAGAGACAATAGCGATTTATTTTCGTGTCAACTAAATGAGACAGAAATGCAAATTCTGTTTTATTTGCTTCCCTTATTAGGGAGTTTGTCCACTCACCTTTAATTCACTTTGGGTATATCCCCAAAGGTCAATGCCTTTCAGACTCCAAAAACAACCCTCTGCTGCTCTGTGGCTAAGAAGTCATCGCTCTTTGAGGTTTGCACAAAACCACAATGTGTTCCTGAGCTTCCAGGGATCCTCACGCTGCTCTTTGCAAACAGTTCGATCATGTTTTGTGATGACTTATTGCCCTCTGAAGGAGACATTAAATCCTATCTGTAGAGCCACGAGTACCTGTAGCTTTCTGCAAGAGGCTGCTAACTTTCTTTTTTGTGGTTTTATGTAGTCCAGCCATGGTGAAAACCCACATTCTGGCTTAGCCATGCCAGCTTTTCTYATTCACTGGCTGAGTTGGTCTCAGTGTGCTTAAATTTCCCATTCTAACCTCCRTTCCCTTTTCCAGCCCATCCTCATTCCCGTTCATACCAGCTCCGCATCCATTTCCCTCCTAAAGATTTACACATGGCAATAGCGTAATATTAAGCCAGTTTTCCTCCTCGTGTGTCTGTTGTTCCTCTCCTGTTAGAAACTGGGGTTTGATGTGTCCTCAGGGACACACAAGGAGCGGCTCTGTGTGACCACATCTTTTCTGAGCTAAACAAGTGCTGTTGTCCAGAGCTATCCATGCACCGTCCCAAGGTTACGAGTCTTGCAAAGAGACAGAAGAAATCTTGACGGATGAGGTCAAGGGGGAACTAAGGACTCTGCAGCTTTGATGACCAAGCCAGTGTCTGTTCTTTTGTCTTAACTCTACCTTGTTTGCTTGTTAAATACTTCAGGATACCTTTGGGCAGATAAATCTCAGTTCTTCTTTCTTATCTCCCTGCAAAGGCGAAGCRGTGCCTGGAGTGCACATCAGCTGGCTATTATACTGCAGCGTTCCCACCAGGCTTCCTAGTCCTGCTGCCACTGGGCTCCTGCTGAGATGGAGGAAACAAAAGCCAGTATTTTTGAATGCAGAAGCAGAGAAAAATATTTGCTTTCATGGGGAATAGTGTGAAAATCCTGGGAGAAAAGGAAATGATTCATCCAAATGACTTTATAGGTAATGGAGGTGGACACTTCTGGCCCACTGCCACCCAGCTGGGGTGTGTGCTAGGAGTTTACAGGAGACACCTAGTTTTCCCAGGCAGGTTTTTTAACCAAAATAAAAGGCACATATTTGCACTTTTTCACAGGTGACTGGAAAAATGGCAGAAGACTTCAGCTGCTCAACTTTTGTCTTCTTTCTGCAGTTACAACAGGAGGGGGACTTGAGCCCTGAAATTCTCTCCTCTCTGTCCTCTCTCAAAAGGCAGCTGGGAAAATCAACAAAAGCCTTTGGCTGCGCAGGAGATTTCTTGCTTCATGCCCTGTAGCTTGTATTTCTACTAAGGAACCAATATACTGTAGTTCTCATCCCTTGCTTGAATCCTTCTGTCCAAMTGGTTCTCATTTAATCCCTGTGATCTACGGTCCTGGGCCTTTGGTATCTGCACATCACGTGAGAGGGACAGTGGATTGAGATGTCTAGAGATGTTGGATGTCCATAGCAAATGTGAGGACTGGACAGGAAAAGATTATTTCTGCTTGTGTAGTTCTAGTGTTTGGCATCCAAACACTTCCCTTAGGGCAGTCCCAAGACCCATCATTTTTGTGGGTTTTTTTCTTAACAAGACTGCCATGTTACTCCAAGATCCATATATCATTGTGGTGGGATTCTGGAAAGCTGCTTGCCCTGGACATGTGCCACCAAGCAGACGATGGCTTTTTCTTTAAACCCTGGCACAGTAACATGCCAAGAGCTCGAAAGGGGCTTTAGAGAAAAGTTTGGTTTTGGGGGAAACTTTGTATGGTGCTCTTCCTTCTAGGCAGAAGCATGCGACCAAAAGTTTCATTTGATGCTAAAGGGCTTAACGGAGATGCCCAGAATTGGGAGGCTGTTTGCAGTGTACTGACTTCTTCTGTGACCCTCAGTACCAGCACCTCTTCTCTGTGGCTTTCAGCCTGTTGTTTTTRCAGGTAATTTGGTCTTTTCCTTTTTCCTTTCATCTGAATCAAAATTGTAACCTGCCAGTATCCTGCTGCTCCAGTTCATTGTTCATGGTGACGTGCGTTAGCTTGGTCCAAATTAATGCGACGCCTGCGGTGCAGAAGAACCCAGGTGACCTTCCCTCCAATCCCACCATGTTCTGCAGTGTCCCACATCAGCTCACATTACATTTCGTTGTTAATTAAAACAGAATTTTGAGATTATGATCATTGGTTTTCTTCTTTGACGCCCTCCACCTTCCCCTAAGCAGTTTTGTTTGCCACCTTGCATGTCTGGAAGCGTATATTGATAGTGGTGCTGCTGCTACCATGTTTTGTAGAAACACCTCCGGATGTTTTACAGACATGGACTAAAATCTAGTTCGAAAGCGTGCGTGCAACACCACATTAACAGCGCCGTAGGACACCGGAAGGAATTTGAATTAGTGGCTACAAAATCATAGGATAGTTTGCATTGGAAGGGACCTTTAAAGACCATCTAGTCCAACCCCCCTGCCATGAGCAGGGACATCTTCACCTAGAYCAGGTTGCTCAGAGCCCCGTCCAACCTGACCTTGAATGTTCCCAGGGATGGGGCATCTACCGCCTCTCTGGGMAACCTGTGCYAGGGTTTCACCACCCTCATTGTAAAAAATTTCTTCCTTATACCTAGTCTGAATCTACCCTCTTTTAGTTTAAAACCATTACCCCTTGTCCTATCACAACATGCCCTTGTAAAACGTCCCTCTCCAGCTTTCTTGTAGGCCCCCTTTAAGTACCAGAAGGCTGCTGTAAGGTCTCCCCGAAGCCTTCTCTTCTCCAGGCTGAACAACCCCAATCCTTTCAGCCTTTCTCCATAGCAGAGGTGTTCCATCCGCCCGATCATTGTTGTGACCCTCCTCTGGACCCGCTCCAACAGGTCCATGTCTTTCTTGTGCTGAGGACCCCAGAGCTGGACGCAGCACTGCAGGGGGGGTCTCACCAGAGCAGAGCAGAGGGGCAGAATCCCCTCCCTTGACCTGCTGGCCACGCTTCTTGTGATGCAGCCCAGGRTACRGTTGATGTAATTAAAAAAAAGCAAAGACTTACTCAGGGAAGCTGCGGTGACAGGAGTTGAGACGTCAGAGCACGTGCTGTGGCTAAGCACAGGGGTTTGGAAGCTGCTTTCTCGCACTAGCTGACGTGTGTAGCCTTCACACGAGTGCTGTAGCATCGTGTTTTTCTTCACAAAAACGGGCCTGAATTGAACACCGCRTCGTGTTACAGGATGTTATTGGCGACTTTTAAAGATGTACGCAGTTGGTGGAGTCATCAGTCTAATGACATGATATCAGAAAAGGGGATGAGAAAAAAATATTAGCTATTTTGTTGATGAAACAATGAGATACGGTATACAGCAATGTATCTATTGAACAAAAGCAATCGAAAATGAACTATATTATTTCTCACTCACTTGTTCTGTCAGTGATTGAGGCATTTCAGAGCACAACCAGGAAAATAATAGGTTGCTTTCACAATGGTAGAAGTTTAACAAATGCTCAATCATTCATCTGACATCATTGTTGTCGTCGGTCAGAGCTGTAGCGTGTGCTATCGATGCCTTGCTTCATTCTTATTGCCATTTGCTTTTCAGATTCAATCTCCCTGCAATAGAGGAACGAACATGTCAATTTGCTACCTGTAGAGTTGTACTGAAATGCTCGGGCTAAAATAAGAGAGGTGATTTTGGGTGAGGCTGAAAGCAGAGGCTTTGTGGAAGGCATTACACACACAAATCTTCTGGCAAGACCTGCATTCCCTAGCACGTGTCTSCTAACCATACATGACACAAAGCGAGTGGATGGTGTTTGTAAGTAGAATGTTCTCCGCGGGTATTGGTAAGCACTTGTGGATGTCTAAATCAATRTTAACCTGACGTTCCCTTTCAGTTGTAAAGTTTGATTTCATGGCCTCTGTGCTTGGCAGAACTTTATTTTTGGACTTGGTACACTTGAAAGAGCTTGGTGTAAGCTGTTCATTCAATGTCTGCTGCTTATATTCACTTGGTTCATCCTAAAGCTTGAAACACCGTGGATGTCCTCTTACTCACTTGCTAATAACTCAGCTGGTTAGTCTGCTGGCATTTAAAGAAGACAGCCTATTTCTAAGGTGGCTTCTSTCTGAAGCTTGTGAAAAGTTGTGTGTTTGGAAGGATTCGTTGTCCCTTTTTTGTGAATGGAAAAGTAAAGGTGTAGGAGAAGCGCTGAGTAGCCTGGCACAGCAAGAAGTGAAACTCTCATCTCCTGGTACCCGCTCCCTCYATCTGACCTCTGTAGACCTTCTCCGTTGCTGTGTGTCTGAAGGCTTCTCAAGCCTTTGAAAACAATCACAGCAATAAGAGRAATAATTTGTTAGTTTATAGAGTGCGTACGAGGGAGTGCAGTCCATTACCCTGTTCTTTGTCCAAGAGGTGACCTTTATATTTAGCTTTGAATGTAAAGCTGTTAACAAAATCTTTCTCTGCCCTATGTCCTCTGGGCTCTGCCTCTTAATTTGTCATGCACTTGCAGGAACACAGAAGCAAGTTTCCTTTTGAAATGTGACTATTTAACATGGAGAATGGGATGAATTGGAAACTGCTTTGGCTGCTCTCCAAGCGATGCTGTCATAAGTCCTCCAGGCAATGTGTTGCTCTAAGGGCAGCAGCAACAGCCGAGAGGCAGAGAAATGAGGCTAAGGAGAGGTGAGTGAGGATAACCTCGATACCGTCCTTCCCCAAACTGTTGGAACATTACTTTTTCAGTTGCTTCTGCTCTGATCATCATGCAGAAGCTCTGACTGCCTTCAGAAAAACTTCTTCAAAGTAGAAATCCATGTCCGTACAGCAAAAACAGTGGCAATGCAATGCTCCCAGGTATTGCAGGGGTGCATGGCCAGATTTTAGCCTGGCCCATCCTAAAATGGGCTAAAAATAACTAAAGGTGATCAGCTATCGCTGRCCATAGAACAGACCCCATTAGCTGCCTAATACTTTCACTCACCTTCGATTTGGATCCAGTCCAGGGTCCTAGAGATTWAAGGCCTGGTGTGTTAAAAGCCCATTCATTATCAAGCTGAGGCACAGCCAGTCCTCCGAGGCTTGAGTCTTAATCACCACCAGTGTAATTTKTCCCATTAGAAACAGTAAATATCTGAGCTAGCATGTGTGGTCCTCTTCAGGGTTCACTTCTGTTTAGAAATTTTGTCAATTAGTTAAAAAAAAATKARTCTTGCTTGTATTTGTCCAGAAATRAGAGCATGACATTCCCTCTTTGAACAGAAGTTTCTTCTACCTTGATCGCTGTGCACCCCTGAGAGGAATATATGAAATGTTGAAAACATTTTCTCTTTTTTTATGTTTTTTCTCATTCTCATTTATTTCGTATTCCTGTGGCTCACTGCGTACAAATCAATATAATAGCTCTTTGGTTCCGATCTAAAATTTTTAATGCAGGCATTAAGTTATCTCAAAGAAGCTGTTTCGGTCTCAGTAATTTGGAGACTTGTTGTTAATATTTAGCAGGTGCRATTTGTACTTTAACACTTCGCACTTAGTTGCTTTATCCTCTTTCACTGATCTTGCTCTTGTCTCTCCCTGTGTATTTGTGCATCTCGGTAATGTGGTGTAGAGGCTCTCACACAGGATTTCCACTCATCCAGTAGCCTCTGAGCATTTGCCCCATTCTGCATGAGGCAACTGGGGGCTTTTCTGTGGTTTTCTCTTCCCAGGAGTCATTGGCAGCAGAGATTTCATAGGAAGGTTTGTGCTCCCTTCTGCAGAAAGTTGATGTTGGGGCTTTCTTGTCTTTCTTTGCCCTGTGGCTCTGGACAGCATCCTGAGAAATGGTGTCCAGAGCTTTGCACCCARAGTCCACATGGCAGCCGAGGTCGGGAGCTGTGCTGTCAAGAGGGCCTCTACCATTCCTCTTGAACTAATTGATTTTTATGCTTACTCTAAAATCACGCTCATCAATTCCTCATTCTTCTAGCTGAAGAAGGGTGATCCCTGTGAAGACCCCATCTCCTACAAGTAAGGCAGCACGTCACAGATGCTTGGGGGTGAAGGTGATAGCTTGGGTTTTAGGTAGATTGATGGGTGTGAACAGACTCCCTCTGCTCCCAAGGCTGTCTATAGGTCTCGGAGGAATAATCCTCAGAGCCATCAACGTTAGGGCCCAAATTTGGCAAATCTGAGCCAAGGTTGCTCATTCCGCAGCATGCTCAGCTAATTTGGGGACGCAGAGACACGGTAGTTGCATGGAAAGGCTCTGTGACAAAAGCAAGCTGTCATCTGAACAGCAGCAACAAGAAATGTGATAACCTTTTGTTTCCTATCCCATCAAATACAGCGCAGTAAAATAATCTCATCAGTTGAAGGAGAAAAATTATGGACTTTCCTCTGATATATTATCTGTAGATTGCTTGCCTCATTTGTTGTAAGTCAATATTTTGCCCACTTGCTGTGGAAGCCTTGCAGAACATGGACATTCAATTCTGAAGCAGTTTCCATTGGCATTTCTTTAATAAACTCATAATTTATAGACTGTGTTTTACATCTTCTCCTCATGCCCCCAGAGTTTGTTCTAGCTGGCTATGAAGAAATGAGATATTGAGTTGTTACTCTTCTTGATTAAGTCAATAAAATCCATTTGTCTTGTTAAGTGAGTAGCTCCATTTGGCATGTTGCGCAATCYCAGATTCTACATTTTGGGGTGGAAAAACAATATCCAAGACAATGATTAATTATCTGAAAATCAGAACTGACCAGCTAGTACCTCAAATCAGCCATGCTTGCCCRTAACTGTGCCTGTACTGTATTGCTAACGCAGCACAGTGCAGTCAACACGACAGCTTTAGCTGCAATTTCAAGGTGATGATCCGTAATTATTAGACGATGATTGCTCTGAATGCTGAAGAACATTTTGTTATTTTTAGATGACAGAACTTATCTTTTTTTTTTTTTTTTAAATGTAGCATCACTGTGAAAGATACGAGATGGAAAAAGAAACCTGGTAAATGAAGGAGTGGTTGTATTTTGGTTCATATAGCGTCTTTCATAAGAAGCAGCCTGAGTTCTGCTTCTTCATATCAAATGGTCACATTCCTGTATTACAAAGCCCCTGTCTCTTTTGTTCTAATTAGAAGCATTTGAATTTTGGTGAGAGCTTGGTTTGGAAGTGATGAARATGACTGAGCTGAACTTGAATCACTTGGCAATCCAGCTCTGCAACTTTACCCAACCATTCCCTTGCGGGCTGCAGAGAGAGAAATCTATCCAAATTATAAAATCCTATTGTGCATTGATATTGTGTTTCTGAAGTCTTCAAGTTCCTTTGTGTWTGATCATATTAGATTCTTGTCGGGTTTTGTCTGCATAACTGCTTTAACTTCAATAAAAATRACACCTCCAGAAGCAGCAACTCTTCCAAGCTCAACAGCGGCAACCAGTGAGTCCTTTCAAGTGGATTTTGGGGTATGAGCTGCTCTTTGCTACTTTCCTAATTTAGATCAGGATCTATACCTTGGGTTTTCTGAATGTCAGCTGGTTATAATAAAAATAAATGTTGCATTCACGGGTTAGATCCTTCTAAACTGTAGACCGCAAGGAAGTACAGAGCTGATCTTCCAGCTTACCCTGTTGAGTAGATCAATGTTGTCTCACACTCTAAACTGGGAAGATACAGGGTGAGGAGTTTTCACGAGAGTTTGAGTGGTAGCTGTGCGGGTCAGTCATGTCATGGACAACCCTGCATTAGGATTTTTGAAGTTTGCAAGCCTTCTGTCTTAAAAATTTAATGAGTTGAAAAAAACAAAGGCAAAATTCAAGGTAGTATTGGTAATTGTGGCTAATGGACCAATGCTGTATGTCTGAAAGGACTGAACGATAGAGAATCTGATCAGGATTTGGCCCATGAGCACTCCTTGTCCCGTTCCACAAYATTTTATGGTGGTTCCAGTTAATTTTGACTCAACAGGAAACCCACGCTTCCTCTCTGAAAATGAGCATTTGCTTTAAATATGGTGAACAGAAGAAGAGGATGAGTATAGCGCAACTTRGGGGAAATCAGGGCACTCCTCTCATTTTGGGACCCCCGGCTGAGTGTGACATCTGTCCYGATTTCRGCTGGGATAGAATTAATTTTCTTCCTAGTAGCTGGTATAGTGCTGTGTTTTGGATTTAGCATGAGAATAATGTTGATAACACGCCGATGTTTTAGTTGTTGCTAAGTAGTGCTTACAGTGGTCAAGGACTTTTCAGCTTCCCATGCTCTGCCAGGTGCACAAGAAGCTGGGAGGAAGCATTGCCAGGACAGCTGWCCCAACTGACCAATGGGGTATYCCRTACCATRTGATGTCATGCTCAGCATATAAGKCTGGGGGAAGAAGAAGGAAGGGGGGGAYGTTCAGAGTGTTTGTYTCCCCRAGTCACCGTTACGYGTGATGGAGCCCTGCTTTCCTGGGGATGGCTGAACACCTGCCTGCGATGGGAAGCAGTGAATGAATTCCTRGTWTTTCTTTGCTTGCGTGCRYGGCTTTTGCTTTCGCTATTAAACTGTCTTTATCTCAATCCACAAATTTTACTTTTTATTTCCGATTCTCTCCCCCATCCCACTGGGCGGGGGCCGGGGCGGGGGGAGTGAGTGAGCGGCTGTGTGGTCCTTAGTTGCTGGCTGGGGTTAAACCACGACAACATCCTACCTGCCTGGCATGCAGAGCTTTTTAAACTCAGACGAAAGCATTCTGAGTTGAGTTTCCCAATGCTAGAGTGGATTTGGTAAATGAGGAATAGAAACATCCATAACAAATAAGGAGCACCTATTATTTTCAAGGTAAATAAACTAGCAAAAGAGTAAACCAGATCAAAACTCAGAACATCTTGCTGCCACTTCTTCCCAAGCTTTCTGCAGGCTTTGTCTTGCAAGTGGCTCTAATTAAAGGGAAAAGGGAGGATGCAGGGGACGAGTAATGCATGAAACCCGTTATCCCCATCACAGAATTAATGGTGTAGCCCTACGACGGGGTGCGGGCAGGTTGCACACAGCCTGGCTGTCTTCTTGCATCCTGATTAAGAGAGGCATCCTCACTTTGTGCCTTT
This sequence comes from Oceanodroma leucorhoa, assembly GCA_030449065.1. Lineage (NCBI taxonomy): Eukaryota > Metazoa > Chordata > Aves > Procellariiformes > Oceanodroma > Oceanodroma leucorhoa. The sequence continues at coordinate 17,361,431 of JASVER010000009.1, forward strand.
ATCGTCTGCTGTATCACCTTGCAATTTGCTGTTTCCCTCAGCTCACGGGAGCTTATTATAACCCAGCTTTACAATATAACTGAGGCCAGGCTTTTTATTTTTATTTTTATTTTTATTTTTATTTTCACCTGCTGCGATTCTCAAATTACACCTTAAAGGGCTACTTGTCAAGGATGGTGGTTCCAAATTTAATCTAGTTTAATAATAATAATGTTTGTCTATTAACTTTCTTCCTGATCATGAAAAGCTATTAGGCTCCCTCAGGAGAGGAATGGAATAGTATTAAAATCCAGCCTCTCCGAAGATCCATATCACTGCCAGTTCCTACTCCAGGTCTGTGTTTTGGGCTTGYTTGAAATTAGTAACTCCCAGAGGTTCTCTCGGAGTTATCTGTGKTTTGGGGTCATCATCAACAGCCATTGCTAAATAACTCACGCAGCAACAGGAGCCTCCAACTTCTAACCTCGAGCAAAGGGAAGAATCTCGTCCTGGTTGCACATTCTGTCTCAATGCAATTTGGTAGAAACACTTTCCTTCATTAACTCAACTTCCCTGTCTTCTCTTGAGCCTTCCTTTCAAGCTGTTCTTCTTAACTAATTGCATTTTCAATAATAGTAGTGTTTTCAGTTCCCTCCTGTAAGAACAAGGTTTTCCTTTCTCTGCATGGACCAGACCCGATGCAGCCCCCTCCCACAAGCAAAGCTTTGCTTCTGCTTTGCATCTGTGCCCGGATGGCGAGGAGGAGCTCGGCTAAACCCGTCAGGATTAGCCAAACTAATTTRAGGCTTCCTTCTCCATCATTACCTCATGATTTTAAAACGTGATGTCATACACACATACCTAATGCTCTTCAGTTGATGTGTCCCTCTATGCAGACTTCAAATGAGTTTTATATTAATTGCCRGCTTTGGCCTCATTTCTCGGTTCCCATTCCTGCCTGCGGCCGAGGTTTGACACAGGGGTGTCTTTGTGTCTCTTGCACAGCTGAAGGTCTTATCCACGTACAGCTCAATAGCCCGTATGGGTACCCTTCTGCCGGCAGCATTGAGGCTTTAATAGCTTTTTAACATCCCCTAATTCTGCTGTTGACCAGGCAGGCTGTGTCTGTTGGAGGCTCGGTTGGAGCTGTGTCTGTTGGAGGCTCCTTCAGCTGGAGCAGCGGAAAGGAAGATCGGGAGGGATTGAAGAGATTTTTATTTAGTAGTCTGTGGCAGCAGATTCCTTTAAGTCTTGTGGAGGCACAGGGTCATCTGCTAAGGGAACAGAGCCCCAMCTTTACGAAATAGTTTTTATCCAGTTTTGAGCACTGCCAACACCATCACGCTGGGTTGCCGGAGCAGCAAGGATCTACCTCCCGTTGAGTTACTGCTAGATCTGTTCTCTGCACCGCGTGGTGTTAGAACTCTCACACAAAAACAGCACGGGGAGACCTGCTCTTGGTTGCACCACGACAGTAAAAAGCATAATTTTGGCTGTTCCGTGTGATTATTTGACATGAGCCAGCACTGACRCTTTAAAATGGGAAGAGTTTTTGAAGACAAAAGTCCTCAAAAGCTTCTTTTAACTTTGGAATGTCTCTTTCAGTGCTTTACAGGGTAAACTCCCAAATCCCTTCTGGAATATAGTCGCCTCAGAGCTGTCATATTTTGGGTTGGCATTGTTTTGCCRTGCATTTGCAATTGCTGATTCACAGAGCAATAAACCCCCAGGACTTTGATTTTAATCTCTGAAAACAAAGTAGCATATGAGAAATGGATTTCACCTTGCAATGATTAGCTCTCAGCAAGCGCGTGCTGTCTTCCCGGAGACATTTAGAGTCAAACTGCATCCGTAGAGACAATTCATCTTTCTTTCCATTGAAACTGCAGTGCTGAATTTCCGTTGTAAATCAATAAAAAAGTTAGTCTTTTTGCTTTAGTCAGAGATTTTACATCAGATTACATTTTTAGAGCTGTATTAGAATARCCTCTAGTCCTGTCTACTTATTGCACAGTCACTATAGTATTTAGCCAGTTTAACCAGTGGTAGGTAGCACAGCAACATCTGTTAAATTGAGATAATTCAGTGCTTTCTCTGACTAGGAAAACTAAAAGCCAGAGGTGAAGAAGGCATATTAGATTATCCAACCGGTGCAATATCGCTGTTCGTTATGTGCATTATGGTAATGAATCGGTCCTTCAACCTCAACTGGGGACCCAGCAGTGCGTAGTTGGAATAAAAGAGGGCATAATGTAACTAAACGGGGCAAACGAGGGATGAGAGAAGAGAAGGATAATTACTCCCATTTTACAGATGGGGAATGAAGACCCGGGACAATTAAGGCAKTGATTATATAGAGCTCTGCACTCCTCTGGCCTTGATCTAGCAAATAGCATGAGCATCTGTTGATCTTTAATTCAGGAGTAGCCCTGGTGCTTTATGGGTGGAAGCAGGAGCTGAACCAAAGTTTCCCAACTCCCTGTTCTGTGCTTTAAGTACAGTCCCAATAGTCTTTCTCCCATGTTCTCTGCCGTTTTGTACAGCTTTGGTGATGTGTTTGGAGGCAGCAATCAAATATATTTTGAGAAAAAGGATGCTTATTTCAAAAGGGAGAGAGCACTATTGTTAAAGCTGCATTTAAGTAGTTATGTGTTCTTATTGCTAGTCTGCCTTTTAAGAAGGCTCTCCAATTCGGCTTTTATTGGTAATAAACCCAGTGCGGTAAGCTGCTGGACTGTTTAACGTGTTTGGGGATTCTGGARTCAAAGAGAAAGGGGGAAATCTATGAACTATCAAAATGTTGCTGGCTTTTTATTTCAAGATCAATGTAGGATCTCTCAGCACATCACAATGCAAAATGGCGCATAATATCACAGTCCTAAATTGTCCCAAATTATTGCATTTTTAAGCCAAGCTAGCTTTGTTTAAATAATGGCTTTGCYATGGAGACTGTCTCATTGATTGGATTACATCTGTGTGTCATAGCAAGAAAAATGAATTTGTGTCAGGCTGAATTACAGGTTTACATATATTATTTAAGCATTGCTCTTTGCCTCTCCCTCTGTCAATCATCATCTCCTTGCAGATTGCTCTATTTTTAATATTTCTCAAAGTCGAAGGTTACTTTCTTCTCAAGCGGCAGCTTTAAACCAAATGTTATTTTAGCAATGATGTTAATAGTAATTAATAATTAAGGTGTTTATGAATTGCATGTGTTACCATTCTCGCCCTCTACTCTGCYCTGGTGAGACCCCCCCTGCAGYRCTGCGTCCAGCTCTGGGGTCCCCAGCACAAGAAAGACATGGACCTGTTGGAGCGGGTCCRGAGGAGGGCCACRAAAATGCTCAGGGGGATGGAACACCTCTGCTATGAGGAAAGGCTGAGAGAGCTGGGGTTGTTCAGCCTGGARAAGAGAAGGCTCCGGGGAGACCTTGTTGTGGCCTTTCAATACTTAAAGGGGGCTTATAAGAAACACAGAGAGAGACTTCTTACCAGGRCCTGTAGTAACAGGACAAGGGATAATGGTTTTAAACTGAAAGAAGGCAGGTTTAGATTGGACATAAGTAAGAAATGTTTTACAATGAGGGTAGTGAGAGGCTAGAACAGGTTGCCCAGGGAAGTTGTGGTTGCCCCATCATTGGAAGGTCGGGTTGGAGGTGGCTTTGAACAACCTGATCTAGTTGAAGATGTCCCTGCCCATGACAAGGGGGGTTGGACTAGATGATCTTCAGAGGTCCCTTCCAACTCAAACCATTCTGTGATTCTATGATTTTGCTGTGTGAAAGATGTCCACYGTGCACTGAGGGATGCAAGAGCTTGAGGCAACCTACTTTGGTCGTTTATAGGGAACAAGTTGTTTCTTCTCTTTATGTTTACTAATCAGCTGGTTTKGTGTTGCAAAACCACTGTACTACTTCAATTGGCTGCGCCCCTTGCTGTAGAATTACAAAAGAAAGAAGGAAAGAGCAGCACGCAAATTCAACTGCAGAGTTGGAAGTAACAGAGCTGGAAATTGAGGCTCCTACCAGCTGTCCTCCACTGCACCTTAGACTGCTCATTGAGATCTTCTACTGTTTCTCATTTCCACGATTTTAGGAGGTCCCCAAACAGCCCATTCTGAAGTACACTGAAGAACCGCATTTCTTGTTCATCAGCAGAGCAATGCTGAGCAGAAATGAGCTAGAGCAAAAGTCAATACTTATAACTTTTTCATCAAACCTTTAAACGTTACATTAAAAATGTATTGTTTGAGATTCAGGAAGGGGGGCACAGCAGAGAGGGCAAAGCTTCAGTAAATCTTTAGAAAACAGTTTGCAGACCTTAGGGCAAGGAGAAGCAATTTATTCCTTTTTGCACAAAGACCACTGTCTGATGCCAGCCACTTCTCTTGCCGCAAGCAAGCAATTTGCTAGGGAGRGTTAAAGACGGAATGTGTTTCTAAAAGCAGCTCTCAAGGATGACATAAATAATCATAGAATCATMGAATCMCTAAGGTTGGAAAAGACCTYTAAGAACATCAAGTCCARCCATCGACCCAACACCACCATGCCCACTAAACCATGTCCCAGAGCACCACGTCTACATGTTTTTTRAACGCCTCCAGTGATGGTGACTCCATCACTCCAATCCTTCAATGTTAGATCGAGCAAGGGAATATCTGTAGCTCTCTTGACTAAAAAACCATCCCACAACTGTRTTTTTGTCAGAAAGGCAGTATGGAGAAGTAAAAACAGTTTTGTAGCCTGATGKGCTGCAGCAAAATGGCGCTCTCCATCCCGTGCACAACTGGCATCTTCTCTCAAGGCAGCTCATCAACTGGGATGGAGGGTGGCTTAAAAAATATCTCTGTTGTGATGCAAACGGGAAATCACTCCCTCTGAACCAATGCTACATGGTTGTCTCTATGTAGCATTTGGAAATACTTAGATWTTAGTGATTCTGTCTTTCCAATTAGAAATGCTGTCAAAATTCACTTTTTTCAGCTAAAATACCCATTATACTTTGAGCAAGAGCAATGTGTGAAAACTCTGCCTGAGTTCCAGTATCAACATACYCCTTACTTTAGTTGTACCTGTAGTTTCGATGGTGTGTAGTTGTGTTTGCTCAGCTAACACAAATTATAATCTTTTGYGGTGGATTGTGAAAGAACTGTAGTACTTCATTTTACAACATATTTGCAGAGGGTGAAATTGTTTGTATTGAGATTGTGTGTAAGTGCTAGGGATTTTTTGCAGGCAAAACATCTTAAATTGACTGTCTACTTTCCTTGTCCAGTTTCACTAAAAAAAAAGAAGTTAATACTTGAGTTAAATTTAATTTTAGTTTGGTTTTATAACCAGAAAGAACAGGTCAATATTTTGTGAAACAGAGGGGAAAAAYCTTCTTGGAAGAATTTTTTTCATCTTAAAAGTATGTTTTATTGTGAAGCTATATTACTTAGAGCTGAATTTAGTGAAAAGTTATAAGCACTGACATCCCGTCCTGTCCCATCCCATCCCATCCCGTCCCCTACATTTAGTATCTCTGAATAATCCTGGATAGCCCGTTGCACCTGTTAATTACCCTTACGTACATTAATTAAATATCTCACTACATCTGCTGATTTCTTCCCCTGAAAAAACAGTTGGGAATAATGCATTAAAAGCATCTTAATATTCTATTGTTTGTTTGTCTATATCTCATTAACATTTGTTCATCTGGAAAAGTGGAGTAGTTTATTTGACCTGTACCATACCTGCCATGGCACTGCCCTCCCGCGCCGCATCTCCATCCCTGAACGCTGAAGTGGGGAAAAAGCTAATTTATTCTGTAATGCAAAMCACTGTATTTTATTAAATAACTCTGTAGGAGATGTTGATAGTATGTGGAAACTTGATGTTACCACTTATGCTTTGAATGAGAGTATTAAGTGTTGTATGAATGGTAATTATAAATGAGGATCTTTGCCTCATTAAYAGGCACTCAGAGTCTTGGGCGATATGTGGTGGTTGGGACCTAAGAAGACCTAAAGTGGTTGGATTCATTGTCCTTTTCTGACCTGGTTTAGCAACCCAGCAGTGACCGCACAGCTGTTTGGGCAAGGACAGATGTTGTTTCTCATTATTCTGTTGTTTGTTTGTTTGKKTTTTTTTAAAGAAATAGAAAAGCAGTAGAATAAGTCTGGGARAGTATTACATTTTATGTGGTGGCATTTAACTGGTGGCCACGATGGGAGTTTTTCACTGCTGTTTCTATACCCAGACCATTCTCTGTCATTAATGATCCGTTTGACAAGTCTCGTTGCATAAAATGAGTGGGCTCAGTTAAAATCATTCCTTAATTATTAAAAATGATGCTTTTTTTTTTTCCCCTCCAGTGATGTAAAAGCGTTTTGGAGTGCTTTTCCCCCATGGCACAAAGAAGAGAAGTCTATTATTTGAAAGATATTAAATTAGCAGGGAAGTGGAATGAATTTTTGTTTTCAAGAAGAGTGGCTGCAGTGCAGATGCATGTATGTAATAGAGGAACCTGTACATGTCTCTGTATATTTTTGGTAGTTTAGGATCATTATCTTAAAGTAAAGTAAAAGCAGTCAGACCCCCGGGTAGCTCCCCATCTCCTGTATTGAGGGTTTTTTCTCCTTCCATCAGGGTGGTTTTGCATTCATTCACAGAATACAGCCCAGAGAGTCTGGAATGAGATACTGAAGTGTCATTCCATCTGATCTTGGAAATTGCCAAAGTTAACAACTTTCAAAGCCTAAAAATAAGAAAGGGCTATTTTGCAAACCTCATAATTGACTTTCTGTCAGAGCTCAGATTTTATTTCATTTCTCTGAATTCAATATATGGATTTTTAGCCAAAGCATTTACCAGGTGCTGGTGACTCTCTGCCTCTGGCTGATCAAAGATGAGCATATGGGAAGAGGGAAGAAGGACGGTATTTTTATTTATTCACTTTTGTATTATGTGAACTAATGTGGCCCCAGGACAAGTCCCATCAGCTGCCCAGACAGTCCTTGAAACCCTTTCCCAACTCTCCATCCATCCTTACAGGTCACTTACAGGTTTCCAAAGAAAGAAGAGACTGAACCGACTTTCATCTTCTCTGGTCGTTACTGTGTTAGGTGAGAGGAGAGCATTTTATAGATTGAATCTTCCAGTAGGATTAAACAAGAACTGGCACCTTTTAAATGAGGGCTTTGGATGGACTTTACTTGGTAATAGTCTACTTGCCTTTCTGGCTTTGCGTTCAGTTGATACGCTGCATGCAAAGTTCTGGCTTCAAYTTCTGGCTTCATCCAAGGACGCAGGTATTGTAAGTTCATTTTGACTGCAGAGGGTGGAAAGATGAGACAGTAAGTTAATGAAGGGTGACTTTTTTTTTTCTTCACTTTTTTTTTGGTCATACCCCAGAACTGATTAGCCAGAATCCTGACCCAGAAGGAGAGCATGAAAGTCTTCCTTGAAGCAGACTGGGAACTCTCTTTAATTGGCTTGAAGTCATTCTTGAGTGGTAGGAATCTTACCTATATCTCATTTATTTAACATTGCCGAGATCGTTCCTTGGCCTGCATCAGTCTTTGGGGCCTGCTTAATACCTTCATCCATCCACCAGCTGTCTGCTCGGCGGCAGTGTGCCAATTTCTGTCCCATGGAAGTGAAATTGTTGAATCTCTGTTGTTTCTCATCATTCTCTGACCACAGTCGCACTGACACACACTTTTTCATCTCTCTGGTTGTTGATGTCACACTACCAGAAAAGGATGTTTTCCTTAGACTACCAGAAAAGGAGATAGATATAAGAGAACCTGCAAACACTGACTCAGTTTATTTGGGGAATCATTGAGTTGTTCATAGTAGTATTGTACATGGCTGCATTCAAACTTAATTGTAGACAACCATTGCTTTGCTTGTAACAGCACTTTAYCACTTAATAGAATCCACATTAACTGAAGGGCTTAGAAAATATGAAAATACCTTCTTTTTCTTCGATCTGCTGTCAAGAGTATTTTTGTATAATGTGTAGTCAAGAAGCCACATGCTTCAGAAGCCATGGAGGCTCTTGTGGTGGTCAGAGTAGGAAACATAATATTAGTTTTAAATGCTAAGAATTCATATATGGTTTATTTTCTTTTAAAACAAAAATCATTACTAGCTCTCCCCTGAAATGGAGTAGTGATGAAGAGCGCGGTATCTGCTAACTCAGTAGTTCTTCTCCACTACTTATGCTTATCATATCTGAAAAAAAMCTAAGAAATCAATTCCTGCAATCTCTAGCCACGTCAAAACAGCACTTATCAATGTAAGCCTAATGGAAGTTGCCTTGTCTGTTTGAAAGCATATGAATCTCGGGGGTCAGGATGTAATTTCTTTCTTCTGTTATACTTGCAGATGCTGCTATGGAATAAAGAGTTTTTTCCACTGAATGAGGGTGGTAAAAATTACTCACTAAATTGTTCCAGTTGAAGCAGCTTTTTGAAAATTATTTGGTGCTAAGAACAGAACCCAGCTAGATGGCCGTTCAACATCTGAAAATAAGAAGAAGTTTCRTTTTGTTTTACTGGTTGAAGTAAGTTGAGCAGGTCAAAGAACTAGGTAGATCCAGGAGAAGGAAAAAAGCAACAAACCAGCCAAAAAAAMCCCACAAAATTCATTTGGCCACAACATATTTTGGATGGATCTGGGTTAATATGGGAATCCATAGTGCCAAGAAGGCCAGTGAAGAAATTAAACAGCACAATAAATGGGAACATGTTACAATGCATGTGATGTATTGCACATAGAGGAGAACGGCCGAATTATGAGCTGTGGTTTTGCAAGATAACTAGTTGGGGRTTCTGTTTGTGTTTTAAGTTGGTTGGCTGGCTTTTAAGGACTCTGTGGAGCAAGGCATTGGGGTGATTGCAACCTTGCAAGGCAAATTTTGCTAGGTGTGAAAGTGAGAGACTGCCAGTCCCCCCATCTGAAGATCATTGAAGCCAGTAGGTCATCTAGACTTGGGCTTTGGGTCAAGCCCTGGCAATATGGAATTAAATACAAYCATGTTGGCAATGTAGGAAATAAAACACTCTCTTTCTCTTGACCAGGACGTGCTCCCAAGCACAGAGAGCAAGTCTGTGGCAGACTGTGGAAGACACAAATGTGTGTGTTTTCTTCCAGGTTTTATTTTTCCTTCTTTCTTTCTTTCTTCCTTTTTTTCTAATCCCAAATGTTCAGCAGGATATTGGGTCACCTAATTGCATTTTGTTTTTCACTGGCTGCTGTTCTTATCACAGCAGCGCAAGACTCTCTGAGTTCAGTCAATACTTGTGTATTCACGGGAGGCGATCAATAAAAAAAATTAAAAAGGAGTCATGGTAATTAGGCTAAAGCTGCTGCTTATGAGTTTTCAATAATTACTTTAGCTTCCTCCTTTTCGAACGTCTCAAGAAAATGGTGTCTGATTGAGGGAGGGGATCTTGCTTGACTGAGGACGTGTCAAAATTCAACAAAGCCAAGTGGGAGGTAAAATTAACGCTTTTTGTTTCAGCACATGAAGGGGACTTCACAGGGAGGCAGGGAAAGAATAGTCTTGATTTTTAGATGGTGCCAGCTAGCAGCTGTGCCATTCTCTCTTACCTGTTTGTCCTCGTTTTCATGCCCTGTAACATCGGCTCCTCTGGCAGTAACCCAGGGACTTGCATTTCTCGGAAGAGCTCTGGGGAGATGTACCTACCATCTGGAGGAACACAAAAAGTTTTGAGGAATGCGTTGCTGGCTTCTCCTTGGCTTTGCCACAGCCATATATTTCTGAGGCCACTTATTTCCTACAGTCATATTCTGATATCCAGAAGCGACGGGGGGGCTTATGGCTTGTCCACGGCAGGGTTTCTGGTGATAGCGCTGCTATTTGGGCTGTGGATGGAAGAAAAAAAATACATAAACCCATGTGCTTCAGCACTGAATGATCAGCCATCGCTCCATTAAAAATATGCCACGGCTTTTTCTGTCATTGGCTGGTAACTCCCTTTGCTCAAGCAGGCTTGAATCCATTGTGATGGAGAAGGGCCCGAGATCGCCGTCACTGCATCAGCAGAGGTTTTCTGAGATGGCAGAGAGGAGGGCTGGGGTCGGACCACAGCGAGGGTGCCCTCTGCAAGGGGAGAAAAACTCAAGTGCAACCTTTCGCACCCCRATCCTGCATCACCTGGAGAGAGAACACTGAACTGATAAGGAGGAAGACTYTGGATGGCTTGAAGACCATGCCATGGTCATGTTAAACTCATTATTAAAGGGGAAGAAAATCCCCCAAGCCCTACTGTGGCTGTATTTAGACCTGATGATTACTTACAGTAAAAATGGCACGAACTGAACGTATGTGCCATGTGCATGTACAAATGTGTGTGCACAAGGGAARGCCCTTTTGTGCGAGTAAAAGACGTCTCAGAGCATCGCACTGATCTCTCCTGGGAAAGATCTGTTTCATCTTTGGTGAAGCACTGGAGAGTCTTTGTATCCACACTGGCTTCACKGTGCCATAGGTCGTCAAATAATGTTTTAACGCAGCGTGAAACCTGGGATCCTCCAGTCTGCTGGGCATTTTCTGCATCCTCTGTCTAGAGACCACATTATTGCTTCTTGGCTTCAGTGTGTGAAAGGCACTTAGTGGTCCTTCCCTGGTGAGATTGGTTAAGGCTTTCTACCTTAAACACGCACCTCTGTAGTCGTGCAGAGAAAAAAAAATATGTTTCATTATCCTGCACTCTCTTTGCTTCTACATAAATAGACTCGTTACTCCAGGGTTCAAAAAAGGGTCTTGTGTCCATGAATCTATTTTCCAAACAAGCTGCACTGTAAGAGCAACGTAGTGCTGGAGAGGAGCAGAATGATACCTGAACTAATTCAAAAGGGATGCAGAGCCCTTTTCATCCTTTCTCTCCATCATTTCAAAGCCATGGAAATGGAGCCTGTGTCCCCTTTTTATTATTCCTGCATCCAGAGGGACTGGAATGGGTCCCGCACAATTCTGGTTTGGCCCTGAGCAGCACGTTCTTATCCGCCAGAGATCTTACCACAGTCATTAAAAAAAGAGAGAAAGGAGCAAGATTTTTTCTTTTTTTTTTTTTTTAATAGCTGAATTTATCACACTTTCTTTTATCCCTGTTTCCAAAAGTTCTGCTTTTTATGTGGGAAGTGTTGGAATTAATTTGAAAGTGTTAGTGAGGAGTACTGGTAGACACAGCTGTAAAAGCACTAGGACCTGCAAAAACCCCCAAAGAGCTGTCAGAGCTTGGCTCTTTGTGGAGAAATGTAAGATTTTTTTCTTTTTCTTTTTCCAAATATACAGAAGCTTTTTGTCATTTCTCGAGATTCAAGGCAGCTTTTTAAAATCTCAAATTTTCCATGTTCTGGTGATCTGTTCTTGCTGTGCTGCCATATGGTGGTGACCCAGGCTTTCCTGCTTACTGTCAGTCTTGTTACACTGCAGATTCGTGGGAAAGGAGGTGAAATCACTGAATCGTAATGAGTGTATCCAAGGAGTACCCCCCTTTCACCCTCCTGGTGCATGAGCCAAGGCATAGGCCATTAACAGACTGAACGCTTCAAAGGTGGGATTCAAGATGTTAGAGTTGCTCAATGTGATTTGTAAGATTTTCACATAATTGGACCCCTCAATTTTCTCCTTTTAATTTATTTTGGAATCTGGAAGCCTTAATAATCAGTCAAGCTTCAGTGCGTGTAGATGCTTTCTAATGAAAGAAAAAAGATGGTCCCTTCTCCCAAACCTTACAGTTTAGATATATATAGTTTAAGACAAAAGTTGACAAATATTTGGATATTGATGGCCTAGATGAGCCATACAAAGAAATATTGGGTCAATATTTTTAGTACTGTAGCCTCTGATCTCAAGATCCTAGAAGCTTCTCCCAGTTCCCTTTAAGAGCRTCTTTATTTGCTGTTGACCATAAGGCATGAGTTTAAAGATCATTCTCCTCTGAAAAGTCACTTCTTGTCCTGTGTCCTATTGCCAAGACCAATTGGCATTGGTCCATTTTAGAACTGAAGAAAAAGGCAACATCAGCTTTTGTGGTAAGAAAGAAAAGTTTCTCTGAGCTTCCTTCCTGAGAGCCTGGATTTCAGGTAGGATACTTGAAGGTGCAAGAGACTTGAGATGCAGAAACTACTCAGAAAACATTTTCCCTAATGATTTAGTGAATACCTGTAAATCTACCAGATCTACTTGGATGAATATCTAGTTTAAATACAGAATTAGGTTGTATTTTAAATAGCTGGGACTAGATTTAGTAGCTTTGGGGGATCCCTTCTAGTGCTGGTAGGATTTAATAACGCTCTGAGAACAATATGCTTCTACGTGTTTATTTTCTGGCATCTCTGGCAGTCTTGCAGGTAATGACAACCTTGATGAACTTAATCAATTTAGATATATTGGGCGTGTAATATTACGCCGGTGATAGCCAAGAGTGTGATCAGAATGGAATCACTCCTAATTCCAGAATGACTTCTGTCCATTTGAATTGGCTTCCCTTTACTTCTGTTGACGTAGTCAATGCACAAAGAGTGGAGCAGAGGGATAAAAGTTGTGCAAGGTCGCAGAGTATGGTGGTCCAGACAAAGCAGGACCGAGGCTTGTTTGGGATTTAAGCTATTTGTGAGATGGAGCCAATCTGAAGGTAATCTTTTCACCTATATTAAACTCTGAAAAAGGATCACAATTTTTGCTGTTAAACCAGAGGAGCGGGTAGCTTTCACACTGACCATGAAACGTGACGTCTCAGCTGTGCATAATCACATTACCCCGTAGCAGGTGAGCCACGGGGAAGATAAAAGCTGTCGGGTAATGGAGATTAGTTACAGCTATCTTTCAAAAAAGTAAGCTTAATTCAGCTTCYGGGAAAATACAGTGGCCTGAGTACATGGGAGGTCGGGTTAGATGATTATAGTGGTCGCTAAGGGACTCAGTCTTTGAATTTATGTAAAGGGATGTGCATTTATGAAAAAATCTTCAGTTTTGTCCTTGGAGATGGACTGCAGCCAAAGCAGGACTAACTGGCTTCCTGGCAGTGGGGGGGGAGCACTGCTAATTTTAAGATGATAAAACAGGTCAACCATCATTTTCAATGATCAGTCTAGGTCATAGTGTTTTTTAGTTATCTTGCCTTTGATAGAAGTATTGCATGTTAGAGACTTCTGAAATGTTTCAGTTGGTGATGGTGACGGTTTGCAGGTACGGAGACCTGATGAGGCATCTCTCCCCTACTTGTTTTGGAAGCTAGTTTGGATCTCTCCAAGCAAACTTACTTTCGGGCACGTGAATGTTTCTTTACAAGCCCTTAAGCTGATCAATGCTGCTCGTTAGGAAACTTGGTGTCTTTAAGGGGTTTCTTCTGTGTGGCTCTGCCTGGAGTCCTTGCTTTTAGAGGCACAGGCGTGCTATAGTTTTGTCTTATCTATAGACCTTTTTGGGAACACGCATGATAAAAACCCAATGAAATTACACAAGTTTATCTCAGTAAGATAAAAGATGAATCAGAACTTATGTTGCAGATGGCACACTCCTTCCTCTGGGAAGCACCATATTGTTCTCCTAGTCCTAGCAGCTGTATGTCCCCATGGACCAGCAGACATGATGCAGGACCTACAGAAGACCTGTGTCAGTCTAGAGTGAGATCTGGGGTCCAAAGCAAAGATTTCTGAGGGCATCTCAAATAGCACTAGTTGCCCAGGTCTTGGCAACTGAGCAGAGCTTTAGCTCATATGTAGACACCAAAATTAAGGTGTCTGAATCTGGAGGTAAATCTTACTTTAGGTAACATTCTGGAGTTCCTGGACTAAATCCTCAATTAATGCAGTTACAGAAGGAGAACATGAAATGAGATCGCATTCTTAGCCATTGTTCAAGATCTTCAAGGCAGAACTCAGTAATTCCTTTTGCTTTTCTGACTGAGACTACATCCATCTCAGTTCCCACAAGGAATTAATCTTGATTTGCATAGATCAGTAGATTGAAGCATTTGGTGCTAAGGGTCCTGCTGCTATCCTACATGTGGTTTGAGAGCTTTGTTCTGGACTATTTAACCTGGTCTTATGTGTTAAACTTTCCTACCACATGGTTTTGCTTTGTGGATGTCTGAAGGACCAGGCAGCAATTCAGTCCCTGACGTTCTCATTAGCTGCCTGAGTTTGTTTGGTGCAAATCTTACAGGTTRAGTTCTACCAAAAGGAGTCTTGTTTGTGCACACCCAAGTAGGTCTGCGAGCAGGACCCACGAAGGGAAGGGGGCTGATGGGGGATTCACTTCAAAAGGGCATAATGCTAATGTAGACATTTTGTCTTTATTACTGTTTTTCAACACTTACCTCCTTTTGGAGTGGCTATTTGATGCAAATCAGATTTCAAAGCCTACCTCAAGATCCTGCAGTTTCCCTCTTAATTTAGTGGACATACTGAACCGCAGCTTTGTTGTGCTCTTTGCATTAGTGAGGACATAGATGAAGCCCTTTTAAGCTTGTCTCCAGTGATTCCCTTTTGATGTGTAAAGAGGTTTGTGCAAGTSTTGTTCCCTTGTCATGTTTACCTTTCCAGCCAACTGAACGCAGCTATAAGCTTGCATTATAACATTTTGCAAATCACACACAACGAAGGCTTTTACTGGAGTCGCACATGGCAATAACAAAATGTGGGATTTCGGAATGCATTTACCGAGAGTGAAGTTCTGCCCTCTGCACATATACTTTGTCACATTTACCCAGGGAGACATACCTTTTCTCCATGGAGGCGAAGGAGGAGTGATGCTATCAGAACAGCTAAAGGAGATCCTTAGCATCGGCTTTTCAAGGCGCAGAAAATACTGGGATTAAATGCCAGCCCAATCCTTTGTATAATATGTCCTATGGTAAATGCCGTAATACATTTTATAGAATTGCTTTCCCGCTGAAGGTTCTGTAAGTGCTTTGGAAATAAATATCCGAAACCAGACAATGTCTGAAAAGTTGTAGGTATGTAGGCTAGAATGACATTTCTTCCAGGTGGCATCTTCTCCCTGTTCAGACCGTCATCCAAACTGCCCAGGGCAGGTGTTGGAGACTGTTGTACTGCCTTGAAATAGCAAAGGAARTACTCATCACACAAACTGCAGTTAACTCAGGTTTTGTGCAGGAATCGGCTTATTACTGTTTCTCTGTAAAAGTGCCACAGCATCTGTAACGCCTCAGGTTTTATTCCTGTTGGGGCTGTAGATATCTGATGGGAAATCAGAGTAACTTACACCGGACTTAGATGGGATAGGGATCGCTCTGCTCTGAGATGCCGCTGGTATTTCAGCGGGAGTAACTGAAGGGGAATTGCAGGACGGACACCGGGCCTGAACGAGAGCAGAGTCAGGCTTCAGATGACCAAAGGGCTTTGCTAAATCTTCCCTTGGTGCTTGCAGGATATAATGAGTTCCTCCAACTCCTCGCTTTTTGTGTTTGAAGCTGTTAAAAAGGTGCTGAACCTGGTACTGCTGTGCAGCGACGATTTATTTGTGTTCATTTGTGTGCATTTTTCCCCACACATGAATGTCTTCTTGCAACTTTGCCATATGTTTTTTCTCTCCCCACCAATTGTTCAACTTTGCTTCATCTGCAAATGAAACCATCAAAATGTTTTAAAGGCCAGTTCATTTTCCTGCTTACAGAAAATCCTTTAATTGCTCCCGTGAAGTATTTTCTTGCTTCTCTCCATCCCAACAAAGTGGCATTTATTAGCATTTGTATGGTCAGTATTTGGAATTTCTTTGCTGTTCCTGATGCCTGCATGTTATAATTAAATCATTTCAGATTGTAGTTACAGTGTGAAACAGCTGCACCAAATTACAGTTGAAAACATATGCTGGAAATATGCAACTCCAATTAGCTAATTATCTGGGATGCAGTGAGGGCGAAAGACCCAAGTAAACAAGAGGCATCGCATAGGCTGCGGCTTTCCTGCTCTGATCTCCTGCCTGGGTGCCATTTGCCATCCTCATTAGTTGCACAATGAGGGAAACGACCTGATTAATTTTTGTTGCRCTTTATAAAGCAGATCATAGAATCATAGAATACCAGGTTGGAAGGGACCTCAAGGATCATCTGGTCCAACCTTTCTAGGCAAAAGCACAGTYGAGACAAGATGGCCCAGCACCCTGTCCAGCCGARTCTTARAAGTGTCCAATGTTGGGGAATCCACCACTTCCCTGGGGAGATTATTCCAATGGCTGATTGTTCTCATTGTGAAWATTTTTCCTCTTGTGTCGGAGTCTCCYCAGGAGTRGCTTGTACCCATTACCCCTCATCTTATCCATGTGACTCCTCRTAAAAAGGGAGTCTCCATCTTCTTTGTAGCCACCCTTTAAATACTGGAACATGGTGATAAGGTCTCCCCTAAGCCTTCGTTTCTCAAGGCTGAACAAACCCAGTTCTCTCAGCCTTTCATCACACGGCAGGCTTCCCAGACCTTGGATCATCTTTGTGGCCCTTCTCTGGACCCTCTCCAGCCTGTCCACATCTTTTTTGCATAGCGGGGACCAAAACTGAACACAGTATTCCAGGTGTGGCCTGACAAGAGCTGAGTACAGTGAGATAGTGACTTCTTTCTCTCTGCTGGTGATGCCCTTGTTGATGCAACCCAGCATCCTSTTGGCTTTCTTTGCYGCAGCAGCACACTGTTCACTCATATTGAGCTTGTTCTCCACCAGGACCCCCAGGTCCCTTTCCACAGAGCTGCTCCCCGGCCGGGTAGATCCCAGCCTGTGCTGCCCTCCTGGATTATGTCTTCCCAGGTGCAAGACCTTACGTTKGTCTTTGTTGAACTTCGTAAGGTTCTTGTTAGCCCACTYTTCCAGCCTATCCAGGTCTYCCCRCAGGGTRGCTCTCCCTTCTGAAGTGTCCACTTCCCGACTCRGTTTGGTATCATCGGCAAACATCATTAGGATACACTTGATCCCATCATCCAGATCACTCATGAAGATACAAAACAGCGTTGGGCCCAATATCGATCCCTGGGTGACCCCAGCTGAGAGGTTGCCAGTTTGGAAAGGAGCTATTTACCASCACCCTCGGGGTGAGGCCTGTCAGCCAGTTCCCCACCCACTGCACAGGCCGCTTGTGTAGGCTGTAACGCATCAGTTTCTCTAGGAGGAGGCGGTGGGAAACCGTATCAAAAGCCTTGGAGAAATCCAGGTAGACAATGTCCACCACTCGCCCCCCATCAACCGAGCAGGTTACTTTGTCATAGAAGGCRATCAGGTTTGTCAAGCACGATTTGCCCTTGGTGAATCCACGCTGGCTTTTCCYGGTCACATGCTTCATTTAACTTGTGATAGTCCCCAGAAGGATTCATTCCATAACTTCCCCAGGGACTGAAGTAAGACTAATGGGCCTATAATTTCCTGGATCCTCCTTTAAGCCCTTCTTGTAGATGGGGGTGACATTAGCCTTCTTCCAGTCTTCTGGGGTGTCCCCCGATCTCCACAACTTCTCAAAGATGATGGAGAGCGGCTTCACAACGACATCAGCCGGCTCCCTTAACACCAGTGTCTATGATCTTTTCAGTCTTGGCTGTTAACTCTTCCATCGCCCCATGCAGAAGGGGTGGGTGCCTGGTGTGGGCAGAGTATGCCACGGACACCTGGGTTGCCTTTTTCTTRACCGCCTGTGTAGGGACAATGGGCAGGGAAATGCTTTTTGGCTAATAACACTGGAAATAGTCATGTCTAGGTCTACAGGGTTGGGATGAGTCCAGTGCAGACGTTGGATACAATGGCCAAGTGTTGGCCACATCATTCTGGCATGATTTTCGGTATACACCTTGGGATAACCATGGTTGTTTCCTGATTGTAAAGCCTGACTTCTTCCCTCTCTTCCTTCCTGACGTTGATAGGTAGAATGGAGTTGAAATGCTATTTAATAATTTCAAACCGTGGAGTGGACAGGGTACTGGAAGAGGAGAGCTGACACGGCGCTGGCACTTCCAAGACACCACGTGGCTTTGGGGACGGCCGCTTCCCTTCAGCCTGCCTCTTCTTTCTTAGCAAGGTTTGAGACTTACAGCTTGGGACCCTGTCTTCTAAAAAGATACCTGTGTTTCAGGGCTGTGTGTTGAAAATGGGTCACCCAAAGCCCGCAGGGTGGTTTGCTGCTTTCTAAAGAGGACATAAAAAGGAAYTGCCTTCTGGCACTGTATAATACACTTGCTGCTCTTTAACACGCTTTACGATCGTGGTTAAGGGYTCTGTGCGGTCCGGTACCGCACTCCATCGCACCTTGCAAAGGCACTGGGTGATAATTTCCTCGAAATGAAGAGGAGATGCAGGAGAGATTGCAGATGGGCTTTCTGTCCCACCTGGGTAAGGACTTGGGTCACTGAAAATAAGTACTAGGGTAATTGCATGCATTAGCATAGATTTTTAGATGTCACCATGCTTGCTAAGCAAAATTCCCTGCAAATTTCCATTGTCCTTATGAAATCCTAGCCAGATCTTGTTTAGCGAGACTATTAATAGTGAAATACTACAAAAGCTAAGGTATTTATATTTTATCCATCACGCCACTATTGCGTTTACTTGATTCTCTYCATGCTTCTGTTAAAAACTGTTGTGCAAGCTGAACAGTAAACTGCSTTGCTGTGTGTTTATAATGCATTAAGGTTTTTACTAATCTATTATGCAAAACCTTTCRCACTGGCGTAGCTGGATTTCCTCTGATCACGTCTATTGCATCACTCCAGATGCTTTATGCAGAGAAAAAGCCATTAATCCCATTCCGTGATCATCTGTTTACTTACAGTAGGTAAAACAAAAGGCTAAATGAGTTTCCAGAAATCTTCTGTCCATTTTCCTGAACATACCTGTGTTAAATTGCCTATGAGAGATTTTTCCCAGTGTGAGCGAGGGTAAGCAAGCTTAACATCCTGGTTTAGCGCGGCTGAGGTGGGTCTTTCTTCCAATATATTGTGCTTTTCCAGGAAAGGTAGTGGATCCTGGCTTCAGAATTAGATTGTTTCCGAGAAAGGATTTGATTCTGCTGGAAGTTATTGAACGTAATAACATTTTATTGCTCTGCTTAAGCAGCTCAAAATTTCTTGCRGTAGCTTTGAAGGAAGGAAAAGCCAGAAGAAAAGGGTGTTATGAAAGATGTGGCTGAGGGCTGGACAGGTGGAAACCACGGAGGAGGAGAAAGACGTGGCGTGTGTTAGACAAGGTGACACTGCCAGGCTGGTGCAGCTGTGAAAAAGGCAAATGCGATCTAGGAAACATTTTCRTTAGGAAATTAATGAAGTATTAAAAGGAAGTGTTAATACTGTTACACTGGACGCATTTGAAACTTTCCCTGTGATAATTGTGACCGAATCTGATTACCCATCTTCAAAGAAGGTGCRAAGGAGAAGTTATTAACAGGAGCAGAAACCTCTTCTGCAGGAGCAGAGAAAAAAGAAAAAAAAAAGGTTTACTGGCTTCTGTTAGCGAAACGAAGGCTGGCATGGAGGGGATGGATCTGCGCAAGCTGCAGTCTCCAGCCAGAAACTGGAGAGGACAACTCCAGGCCAAGCACTGGATAGAGACACCCCTCTCTGCACACAGGTTGCCATTACAGTGTGTAGCGCCCAAAATGTGCAAATTGCTCTCCAGGGTTGGGGTTATGTGTCACARTTTTTCTACAAAATTGAAATTAGGGTCCATCTGAACCTGCACCCAAGCGAAACTCTTTTATTTTCAATATTGATTCAGTATGTATTTCTGAATAAATCTTGTTATGTGTAATGATCTTAAGTTCTGCTTAGCCTTTTAAGCTCTACAGGATAGTATTAAGGTGGGGGAAAGAAAACATCTTCCAAAGGTTATATTTCCATCAGATTGAACAGAGGTTGAATCTTGGTCTAATGTTAATGCTAAATAGCCTACTTGGACTTTCTAATATCATATCTGGTGGAGATGAAAAGGGATAAAGGAGTTTTAGATTATATTTCTGCTGCTGTTTTAGTTTAATTGGAGAAGTTTCCCTATAAGGCAGCATTGATTAAATAGCTGCACCTGCATTTATATTGTCAAACCTATTTCTGCTATTGAGGAGGTCTGCATACATCATATAAAATCAAACCTTTCTGTTTTTTAATATCTCATTTCTTTAGGAGGTTTATTTGCAAGACTCCCTTTCTTCCCCCAGACCAAGTTCCTTTAAGCTTTCCTTCATCAGAAACTCCCTGACACAGCTCACCCCTTTTTTTTTCGCTTTTGAAAGATGCATCACTATCAGATTCTGAGAATACTTCCCAGTGAAACGAATTGAGGATTAAAAGAGGACAATGACTTGAGTATGGGGGTTATGAGATACCCGTATTCAGTGACTGGCTCTAGTTTTAAAGATACAAGAGTATGACATTTGTTATGAGATAGGACTTTGGAGACCKAGATTGGGGGTTTTTATTTGTTTGGGGTTTTTTCTATTGTAAGTTTCTTTTACGAACTTTAATCCAGTAATTAATACTACTTCTCTTTGCCCCTAGTTGTATGAGCATGGACCACTTAGCMTAGGGGGGTATGAACTTGGACCATATCGGCTCTTCTGCTTGTACCCGTTGATAAGTGCATTGGATGGCAGCTGACCTTATTGCCGTGGAGAAATAAGTTTGCGTGGCTCTAAATATCCATTGCCAATGATCAAGCAGTAGTTGATCCTGTGAATGAACACCTCGATTTGCCTCGCAGTAACTTTTCTGGTTTTGAGCACCTTAAGACYAAATTCTTTAGGACCAGTATTGTTTCCTGGTGATGAAGTGTGTTAAGACCCAGCCTTATTGGGATTCTGTAGATGTAACACGCAACACAACTAAAACGGCAATTTCCAGAGTCTTTGGCTTTCAGATAAGTGTATCTATCTCTTGCTTCAGTTCTCTGGTGTGTTGTAACTCAGCATGCTTATAGTCATGTACAGTAGCCCTTAATGTCAGCAGCTTTTTACATTTCATTAAATTGCCTACAGATTCTCCAATTCTTTTAATCACAAAAAGTAGATGCTGGCATGATACATGTGGCAATTGAAACAAGAAAAACAAGTTAAAAAGTAAGTAGCAGCAGCTTTCTTGCTGCAGATGTCAATATCTTTGACAAGCAAGCGCTTGCATTGTGACAAATGGTAATAGAAAACATCCTGTTGTGGTAAAACACCACTAGCACCTTATGAAAAGCCTGGTGCCTGTGATACCAAATTACATGCGGAGTTTCTAGGGTCCTTGTTCAATGAATTTTATGCCAATAGGAAGCCTGATATTTCAGTTTATCATCAAGAAAGAAAAAAAAAAAAAAGAAAAAACCACCACTAAATCAGTGCACTTCAAAGCCTCCAGGCACTATGGTAATACAAATAATAAATTAAGAAATAATAAAGTGCAGAATAGTGGCGTTCAGCTTTAGGCTGAGAATGGGATTGATAAGCAGAGAATTTAACATTAAGAAAAAATCCTTTGGGGCTTCAACCTTCCCTGATTGTAGAGTGTCAGGAAAGAAATTAGCATTTTTGTTGTTGTTGTTTACCTCAGAAATTTAGGAAGAGACAGAGAATGAACAAAAGATGCTCCAAGGAGCCCTTCTGGAAAAAGTCCAACCATTGCAAAGTTACACAGATGAAGTGATTTAATTAGGCTGTATAATACCACTTCTGCTGCAGCTTTTGAAACAGACTCATAAAAGATATTAACTGATGCAGTCTGGGTAAATGCATATTTGTTTCAAAGACGCCCATGACTCTTCCCTACTTCTTAGGTCGTAAAGAGCTCTGCAAAGCATATAGTTTCCTCATATTCTTTTTCCCCTCAATTTTATATTTTTACTGATTAAAAATGTCTGTACTGTGGCTGGAAATACTTAAGGAGGGACAGAGGTAAAAATCCTCTTTCCTATGATGTAGCTTGCAGAAATAATTCAGGAGAAAATTACAACCCTGTAGCTCTGTACCATGCATTTAAAAACTGAGGATGAAACTGGTGTGGAGAAAATGGGATTTTAATACCCAAGGATTTTTTCTCCTTTGTGGAGGAGCTGTGCCTCTGTTGATGGCCAAGATGTTCACAGAAATATAAGTGACGGTTTGGAGCAGAAGGCATCTTGCTTCAGACTCTTGGTGACCTACCAGTGGTGGTCACCACTCACCACTCACTGAAGTTTGTTCCACAGGCAGAAGAACTTTGTTTCAGAGTATGCTGATCAATTCTGACCATCATCTTGCTCTCACAAACGCAGTGGTGGTTACGCTGAAGACCCTGGTCTTGATGAGCGAGCTGGGTAGTAAGGCAATTGTAGGCACTTGCAAACTTTGATCTAARGGGTACTGAAGTAATTGAAAAACCTGTTCTTGACTCCAAGGATTTGTGGATATTTCACCTTGCAAAATTAGAGGTAGGTTTTGAAAGAGATTCTCTTCTTTCTTGTGGAATAAACCTCTTTCAGTTGATCATGATGGGTCTGTCTTTGTGGGGGAACTATCGAAGRGCTTTGAGTTGGTTAGAGAGACTTTTCAGTAAAGCACTAACAGTACCTTGAGAAGAGCACCATGCCAGCCACACTGTGTTGGAAGAAGGATTGTAGAATCCTTTKTCATGCAAACTTTTCAGGCTTACTTGACTATCAGAGGGGAAATGCTGAGAAAATCAAAGTTGCTCCGAGCATGGTACTATAGACTTCATATCTGCAGGCCTGAAGGTATCAGTGATTGAAGTACARGACATTCCACTTCAACATAAGGAAACACTTTTTTACTGTGAGGGTGTCAAACACTGGAGCAGGTTGCCCAGAGAGGTTGTGGAGTCTCCATCTTGAAAATATCCAAAACCCAACTGGRCACAGTTTTGGGCAACCTGCTCTGGCTGTCCCTGCTTGGGCAGGGGTTGAACTGGACGATCCTCCAACCTCAACTCTTCTCTAAATCTGTGKCTTGATATCACTTTACATTTTCCAGGCTGTCAAAACAAGATAAAAGGTCAGCAACAACAAGTTTGGCTTTTGTATTTTGTTAATTTAGGGAAACAGGAATTCTCCTTTGTAATCCTGAAAGCCAGCACTGTTAAAAGTGTTCATGTACGTCTCTTCCAGGTCACAGAAAATAGGCACGGTGATGGAGCGATGCAGGGAATTCAGCAGACAGGGCAATCATTTCTGACTTGCTTTGGCTTTATAGGGGTCTGTGCATCTCAGCGGGGCTGCCTAGAGCTTGGTTTTGCCACTCTTGTGTACCAGTAGTTCAAAATTGCTTTATAATCCCCATGTAAAAACTTTGAAGTAGTAAAGACTACGTTGGCAAGACATAGTACAATTACTTTGTTATGCATCTTGTTATGTTGACATATTTGTTTAATTAAATTCCTTGCTAATTAGAGCTGTATGTACTTGCGTTAATTATTATTTGCTTAACACAATCAACGGTGTAATTCTTTTCGGTAAAGCCGCACACTTTCTAGTTAAATTAAATTACTGATTTTGTGTGCTTTCTGAAAGAATAGTTGCTCCATTTTTGTCAAATGATAGGTTGCATTCTTTAGTGTGAATGAAATTCAATTTAGGCTAACTAAAACTTAACATAATATATTATATTTTTAATTGGTGATTAAGCGAAGAGAGGAAAAACCTGTTTGATTTGTACCTCAGCACAAAGATGTATAGTTTTTTTTACTGGATTACAAAATTGGATGGGTCTGCTATTTATCACCCACCAGGACCTTTTTCCATCTGACAAAGAGAAAGTACATTTGTCTTGTTTGTCGTGAGGCTTTGGAAGGAAACTACTTTCTCATGCTAGACAAATGTAACCTAGTGGAACTTCTGACCTTTTACCAAGCCCTTAATTACTTTTTAACATGTGGAGTACTATAAACATMCTATACAGCCAGGGGCCTATTTGTTTTTTAATGCTATGCCCATTAGCTCTAATTTTGATCTGTGCATTTACGTTTAGTCCCTCAAATTGAAAGGAAGRTGATAACATCAATATCTTTAATCATGTTCAATAAGGAAGCTAATAACCAAGTATTTAATTGTTTCTGCCACTAGATGACTAGACGCTACACAACATGGGTAGAGTTTGTGTACGTACACACACCCACACCCATATGTATCGTCTGTCTCTATATCTGGCAAATTCACTGCTCTATCTTTATAGCATTGACTTCTGTAGGTTGTTTCTCATTTGAGCAGTGAGTTGCTGATCAATACTGCAAAATGTGTTTAGTATTGGGGGATCRCTGAACCACAGTATATTAATCTATTTGCGAACCTTAGGAAAGCGGTAAGAAAGAAGCAACTCAATAGACTAATGCAGTAGGAGCAGATGGAAGAAATAATTCTTCTAAAGCAAAATATAAACATGGCCAGGATTATGTAGCAAGATAGAGAGGATTTGTTCTCATCCCAAGAAGGGTTAGGAATGTTTCTTTGCATTTTTCAAGACGAAATGTGCCGTTGAATGAGAACTTTATCAGRGAAGGAGCAGAATATTAATGACTGGTGAGGCTACAAGGCTCTTCGTTGTCTTCAGGATCACTGAAATGAAACTGGGCAGGTTATACAAACACTCCTGAGGTCTTCCCACAGATTACACAGGATCTGTTCTTCTCCAATATTCACTAATTGTAGTTAGCCATTTTTAACTATGCCACAAAATCAACAGAAAAAAGATAGTTTTTTAAAATGCCAGTGCAGAACTTGGCACACAGTTATGTCAATCCAGTTGTAGCATTTTTAATCTTTCATTTGAATGCTGGCCTGTGACTGAGATACCTTGGATACAGAGTAGTAAAACCAGTAAAAAATGCAGTGTTTCTGTGCCTTGTGCTTAAATGCTTTGCTGAACAGCGTTACATTTTTTCCAAAYTTGTTAAAGTGCACCTTTTCTGTTAATATTCACCATCGTTAATCTACTGGGAAATAAGCATTTTAAACAAATGAGTGATTTACTCCTCCATACAGAGTGAAGGGCACAAGTCCACYGTTAGATACTGTAATTGAAAAATTACAGGGAAAAAAAATATGGAAATTGGAGAATCACRGGAGAAAAAATAGAGAAGTGGAAGAATCAATAGTAACATTAATGAGAACTGCTGGAAATGCCTGGTAATGGCTCTGGGCATCGCTGTTTTGGGAATCATTTCCAATTGTAAAGCAGCACTGTTGCCTTCCCACACAAGGAGCATCTCAAGAGGTGTGAACCAGGTTCCCCAACACCGACTTGATTCATTAGAGGATTCCGCTTTACAGCAGTACATTTTCTCGCACAGGTTGTGCGAAAAACATCAGATCGCCCACTCGGTCTCTTTGCGCATCTGTTGTCCACCTGGAAAAGGGGATRAGCATATCTCACTATTTCAGCATGAAGGAACAGTTAAATAAAGATGATAAAGACTTCTTTGGTGGAGACTTGCTGTTACCCTCACAAGGCAGTGACTGCAAACAAGTCCCAGAGCAGGTAGTACTGGGTCAAAACTTCTCACAGCCATCTCAAGCCCGTATGCCAGTTGACTGAATTGCTAAAATAGACATCCCACCTACCCTCGGCACTTCACAAAGCTCTCAAGAGGGTTCTTTTCCAAGTCAGGATAAAAATCCTTTCTTTTCCAAGTCAGGATAAAAATCACAGCTACTAGTGGCACTACATGTAAGTAAAATTGGGGTGAAGAACCAGATTTTATAGTTTTAAGTCCTCCTTCCACTGAAGTCCATGGCTTTTGTGTGGAGTCTTTGATTTGCACTGAGGAGAGTTCAACTCTGATGGCTTGTACTTAGCAAAGGAGTGGAAATGTTTTAGACTCGGAGATTTTTACTAATTTGGTAACAGCAAACAAAACAGAGAATAAAGTTAAATATATGAGTAAAAATAAATAAATATATTGAGTCAAATATAAAGTGAAATATATGAGTGAGGCAACGTGAGTCAGGCTTTGTGAAGTGGAAGCACAGAGATATGCTTCCTTTCAGAGAACAGAAACTAAAAAGGCAGATAAAAACCCATATTATCTGCTAGTTTCCAGAAATTAGAAAATCCCAAGGAGACCATAAATTCTTTCCCTGTCTTGGGACTAAACCTCCTGGCTATATTTTCAAAGCCTAAAACCTTCTTCCAGGAATAGCGTTTTTGTAAATGTCTTTTTACTTTTCATGTTTCGTCTAAATATTACTTTCCTTCCGTTCGTTGACATACCATAAACAAACAGTTTATCATGGAAAGAACTCAGCTTTTAAAGAGAGGCTAATTAAMATGAAGGCTTTAGGCTCACCACCCTATGTAAAGCACTTCTGGCACCTTCATTTGCTGTGTTCTTGGCCCTATTTTACATACAGACCTCTAAATTAATATCTTGCCTACCTGCATAGATGAGATACATGAATCCAGGTCACTGACATCTTGGGTTGGTCCCATAAGGATGAGACCATCCTTTACGTGSCACCTTCAGCAACCTGAAGGAAATGGAGGTACATTTAAATCACAGCTCTGGAAGCTGTAAAATATCTCTGGGCTTCTGCCKTGAGAACAGGGAGTTTGCAAGGCTCTTTTGCAAGGCCAGATGCAAAAGGATAGTGTCTGCCGTAATACTGTTTGGAGYAAGTGCTAAACTTGAGAGATTGCAGGTAGGTTGGATTTAGGAAATCAAGCTCTTCAATATCGGCCCTTGGGGCACTATAGCCGCTTTTTATGTCGAGCTTTAACTATAGCAAGGTACTATATTTACAAACACCAAACAGAGATGTGGAGCAAGGGAACTTCATGCTTTGATGATTAATGGACTCTCTGATATCCCCTGAGTTGGTATTTTTCATGGATTGGATCTTCCTTTCTGCCTGGAGGCTGTGTCTGAATTTCATTCCGTTTCTGAAACCGGGCTGCAAACACCTGAAATGCACTGCTCTGCTAAGGCACGTTACGCCAGCCTGTGGATTGGGGAAAGTATTGAACATTTCTGTAAAAAAAGCACGTTTGGGTGGATTCAGTGCATTTCCATAAGGCAAAAGCTCAGTTTTTCCTCCAGGGAAAGGCGCAATGATAAAGTAGCCAGTTTGTTGGGTTCGTTATCCTATTTTATCCCAGGTAATGCATGTCATAGCAACTGAAGCAGAGTTCGAGAAAATCTAGTTATTTGAGGCAGTGATCACATGGACCCTTTAGATTATGACAATAAGACTTTAATATTAGGAGCTATTTTCTGCGCACTTTTTGTTGCATTATCATAACGTCCTCTAATGACACTGTTCTCGTTGGTCAATTTTTACCCGTGGGAAAGAGAAAGAAAGCTAAATTGAGAAATATTCATGGATTACGGGGTTTGGAGCGTCTCATTCYAAAATTGGCCCTCACAGTGAAGGTCATTTCCTAGCCTTTTAGGTATTGTTACTGTGAATAATCAGCTCTTGGTTTTCTTCTGGTGGCTGTAATCTGTGACTGGAAAGGAAGGTCTACACTGTAAAACCTTCAGGGAAAATGGGTGGTTTCTCTAAAAAAATTAAATGGATAGAATACAACTCCAGAATATGTAATTTGTCTGAGATTCTGGGAGTAATATCCCATACACTCCAGACATGCCTGTGTTCCTCCAAGCAGGTTGTGCTGTTAACACTAAGGTGGACTCCAGCATCAAAATACGCTTCCCAGTTGGATCAAGAAATGCCACTTGTAAATAGGTTTATCAAAAAAAAAGCTTCCAAATGCAGTCTGACTGCTCTTAAAGCATGACATTTCATTAGGTCACATACTCTGGTGTTAATTGCATTCTTGGTGTTTTCTCCAAAATTGGGTAGGGGTAGCAGGTTGCTCGCATATCAATCCACAATAAACTGCTTGTATCAAGTTGTGCTTAAAGGAGGGATTAAAATCCCCTTGGTTGGCCTGTGTCCCTTCCCTTTTACCCCCCTAAATTCATGCCTGCCTCCATACTGACAGTTGTCTTACGTTGGGTGACTTTGTGCAGCAAAGGGGTAGATGTCACCAGGAATTCAGTGACAAGGTTTCCATCCAGCTCGTCCACTGTGCTTCCCCATGCACGCAATGCTTGSAGAAACAGAGATGGATTAATTTATGCTCGCTCTAATTAAGAAAAAAAAAATAAGAGAACGAAGGTCTGACTGTGCTGTGCGCTACAGAAAAAATAAGCTCCACAAGTAATTGTCRTGGTTGTTTAGATGTAATTGTTTCATTAGTCATCTAATGCTTCTGCAGACAGCTTCCACTTTCATGTCATATTTGTGTTCTAATCMTTCTCTTTAAGGCTGACTACAGTAAGGAGGAGGAAAAGAAACAGTTTTAATCCATCATTTATTCCAAATACTGAGTACCAAAGAGGAAGGAGGGTTTAGGAATGGGGGGTAGGGAATATTTAATAAGATCACAAAATTCATTCACCAGCTTATTTCAGGGGGATTTTTAATACTCCAGAGCTAAATTAGGCAACGGATCCAGCATAGGCCCCRGGCTTTGACATGTGTTTTATAATGACAGTTAATTAGATGCTGTCTGCAGCAATCAAGGCTGTCATTCCTAATACATGTCTAGTAACGTGAAGGACAGAAGAACTCCCTCCCCCCTTCYTGCCCTAATTGAAATCGGTTGCCAGAATTAACTAGGAATATATGAGACGGTAGTTTGACAGTTAACGTAGCCTTTCCCYGCATGCCATGAGGCAGGACTATAACTCTTTCTGTGCTCTACATGTTTTGTATATGTGTGGATACTGCAGCAAAGTGGAAGGGACATGATTTCCTGGTAGCACGGACGAACATTTCCCAATTCCTCCCGTCTGCAGCCYTTCTCAAAGATTACTTGTCGGAGAGCCTTATGACATTCAAGAGATGCCTAATCCTGCAGATCTTCTCCAGTGGTGCTCCTCTCCTCCTCCACCATTGGGTAGTCATTATCTTAGAAGATGTGGGTGAAGCTCGTAGAAGGAGGTAATTCTGTTGTCACTCATGCAAGCTTTTATATAATTCCGAAAATCCTGATTCCCAGCCATTTCTGGTGCTCACTGTGGTGCTTCAGGAAAATTGGCTTCAGAGTAGCTCTAATGTAGAAYCAGGATCTCTTCTTCCCACCTCTTTCTCTCTCTGTGTTCCTCTTTCCACTCTTTCTCACGCACATGTCCTTCCATTCCTGGTGTGTAAAGTGAGGGTGATAGCTTCCATAGATCACAGGGTGGTTTGAGGATAAATATTGTGGTATTTAGATACTGTTACTTTACACATGTAAAGAACAGGAACCAACTGACTGATCCTGGAAGCGTTCGTGGAGGTACCTAAGTGGTGTTGTTTTACTGATGGAGAACCAGATGCAAATCAGTTGAGTTATAGCAACACTGGAAGAGAATTGTTTGCATCTGAGTTAGAGCTCTAGATTGCTGGGATTGTACACGGACAGTTGGACCACATTACGGTCTCAAAGCTGATGTTCCCGTGTAGCACAACACCTTGGACAAACCTCATTTGTCCTGGCCAGAGTGCAAAGACAGTAGATATCAATATTCAGGAGCTATGAGCCATCCATATTGGCATTCAGGATCTTAGAAAGCATCTTAATAAAACATCAATTGTCCATCTTCTTTRCCTGTCATGTATCTCTGGCCAGTAGAGTAGGAGGCACCATGTGCCACCATGTGATTTTGGAAACCATGTTGCTGAGCCGCTATTCTGCCCATCGGCTGGGCAGGCAAGACCAAGGACCTGTGTACCAGAATAACTCGAGCAAAAGCATCCCRGAGTCTGAAGATCATCATCATCATCATGGTTTCTAGATTGGTCCCCTAATTATTGTTGTATTGGCCCATTGCTCAGCTACCCACTGTGTTTGGAAGTCCTGGCTTTAAAATGAAGTCTGTTGTTGAAAGGCCTTGATTTACAATCTTGCCTTGGGTTTAGGTTATGTGTATTTTTTTCCTCCTTGTCTTACTTGAGTGCTACAAGTTCTTTGTCTGGTTTATATGCTAACATTGATAATAAAGGTTTAGTGGGACAAAAGTTATCTTCAGMTGATGTTTGGAAGGTACCAGCATCGCCTTCAGATAGTTCTTTCAGTGAAGCTCAGAGTGACTTTTCACCYTCAGTTGCTTTGCATAACATAAGTGGAGGAATCCTAGAGTGGGGGGGGTTTGTTGGTTTGTTTGGGGTTTTTTTTGCAATCTTACTGAATAAAACCCTTTCCAGTAAAGCCAGTTGYCCAATTCATTTTCTCCAGGTGAGAGCAGTCCTCTCTGCTCTCCTCTCTGACTTTCCCCTTGCCAAGGTCACGGCAGACACTTAACTCTCTATTTTTTATTACTGTGGTACCTGTACAGCTGCAAAGTGTTTTCTCCTCGCGGTTGTTTTGCCAACGCTTCTTTCCCATATTGAGCACTTTCTCTTGTGATACAGCAGTGACGTGGAAATCTCTCTCGATCTGTAAGATGCTGAACTGAAAAGTCTCTGCTAGGAATTTTAGGGCTTAGGGCAGGGTAATTCACCTGGTTGGATTTCTAAACTTGAGAGACTCTCTCGAAAACCACAACTGTTGGCAGGTGTTGTGCTACTCAAGAAAATTTAGAATTGTGACTTCAAAGCAGTGATGTCGACAAAGCTTGTCTCTTTTTGCATCATATAAAAAAAAAAAAAAAAAAACAAAAAAAACCAAACCTCTGCTGTAATTGCTTCATCTAATCCCTTATTAGTCTGTAATATGGTTCCTGTCGTGTCAGACTTTTTTAAATTTAATTTAAATAAAATGCTAACAATATTTTGCTTCTAATTTGTCCCCATCCTGGCTGCTTCAGAGACTTATAAGTAGATTGTTATGGCATTAATTATGATTTCATGGTCAGGCCCTGTTCCTCAATAGGAGTGATACAATTTTGCCCCCACTGTGTCTTCAAACAAGGAATCTGCAAACAGCCCTGTGATGTCTCCCACTGCTTTAGAAGATTTGATATAATGGAGGGATGATAAAGCAATCAAACAAATCCTATTTACGCATCCCTGAGAGTATAATTCATGCATCAGTGAGCACTGTCAATGGAAAATTACCTTTGGAGTTTAAATTTCCATTCCAAAGTTGCATTATAATTTTGTTTTTGTAGGCTACAAGCTTCTGCTTTTTCAAGACCGTGAAATTTATATCTAGTTGCCATTTTTACTTTACAAGCAAAAAGCTTAAATACAAAATATTTAATGTCCCTGTCTATAAATTGATATTTTTTAATAGTTTACTCAATGTTGCTTTTACGTTTTGTCTCTGGTTTCTCAATAGCTCAAACTTACAATCCTGTATGTGTGGGGGTTTTTTCTTAAATCTAAATAACGAAAACAGCAGCTGGAAATTGATGATTTTCTGGGGACTGTTCAGCATCTCTCATCCTTGTGTACTCTTTCATCGCCATCCACTTGAGGTTTTATTTGAAAAAAAAAAAAGTGTGAAACAATGCAAGAAACTTTAGCCCTATTTTTTGCTGCCAAGAACTGGTATGAAAATGAGTGCTCTTGTGTGCACATCAGGGGTTGTCTGTCATTTGGCCTCGTGTGAAAGTGTGCCTAGWTTTCATTTCCGAAATCAAAGGGAGTTTCTAGCCTAGTGACCTAGGGGTCTGCATAATGGGGATGTCATTCTTGTCYATCCTCTAACTGGCCTGAGTTTGCCATCAATTGTATTGTCAGTGTAAGAATTTGCTAATTATCTGGCTTTGAAGCTGCAGTTTCTTGTGCAGGCATGCAACGTGCTCGAGGTACGTGTGTTCAATATCACAAGCGTAGATTCCAAATGATAGAGGTTTGGGAGAAGGATGAGGGTTCGAGCATTTCTAAGGCACCAAGACTTCCAGTGGCGGTACCCTGCTGGTGAGGTGCCTGTTACTGGACARGTGTGGTGTTACAAGGGGAGGTGCTGGGTCCTACGTGCTTCTGTCTTTGCTTTTTTTCTTATTTTGGGCAGTGCTTAGCATCTGTGCTGTGTGGGATCGTTCTCTGGGTTTCATCAATTCATTAGTTTTTCTAACTGCCATTAATTCATAAGACGTTTTGGAAAGCAGGGAACTACTAGCCACGTTTTACAAATAGGGAAACCCACTCAACAGTTCGTTCAAGTCATGTAGTACCGCAGCAGAAGTCAGGAATAGGTTCAGGGATCTTAGTTTTTCCTTCTGCTTTGTTGAATGCGTGRTGGTTTGGTCTTCATAAAAGTCTTTATCTGCTGAAGAAAACCTGTTTGGGAAATAGATGTATTCCCTGCATCTCTGTAGAAGTTCAGTTGGACTTTGCTCAGTCAAACGTGACAAGGGTATTTCTATAATTATGTTCTGAAGTTCTTGTTGAATCTGTCCATGGAAACCACCTACTATCTAAGCACCTTTCATAATGGAAGGAAAACTAAGCTGTGCAGTCGGTTGATCTCCTTGTTCGTAATGAAGCAGCTTAAACACTGTTACTGGGTTTTGTTCAAGATGGTCTCTGTTTTCGTAATCAGAAAAAAAATTATGATCTGGTGGTTAAAACTAGACCAGTTCATACAATTACTAAGTTTTGGGGGTTTTTTTTGGAATGAGGGGAGGGAATACTGCTGGGAATAGTACTGGGATTTTTACGCAACCTTTTTAAGACAGGGTCTTCCTTAGATTTCAAGCAGTAATAGGGTATGTATGTGCACTGAGGCATCTTAAATAGTTGTAATCAGCTGCTTTCAGAAGTGGGCTAATACAGAGCATGGCACACAGGTGGATCCATCACTGGAGTCGGTAGCGAGGAGGTAATACTGCAAGAAYGGCTTTCCAAGCAATAAACAGTTTTTCCCTTTATTGGAATAACATTTATTGGTATTTACCCAGGTTTTGTTTTTTCCCTGTGTTTTATATCTTGATGAGAGGTTGAAAATAGGAGGCAACATAGAAATTAGTTAGAGAGGAGTATAGTTAAACTTAAGATGTAACCAGCTTTACATKGGTACTTTCAAATTTAGCTAGATCCGTGAATTATAATAGCAAACGACAGTCCCAASTGGATTTAAATACACATTTGTTGAGTTTCCCCTTAATTTCTATTTCCAAGGYTTGTTTCTCCCTGTGCRRACTGAAACAGTGGTGGCATCTCCTRGAARCAAATCTCATAAAGTCCTGGTCCTGCTTGCTTGGGCCGTGGTGGAAGAGCAGTTTTGGTTAGCAGGAGCAGTCTAAGGGACCACAACAAACTAACGAAGTAGTTTTCTAATGATTGTTGTCGTCAGTCTTCAGGCAGACTTGTCATGGATTGGTTTCCCGAGCCCGGGTGTGAAGGGGTGACCTGGGTGCTACTGCTCTTGCTGCACCATGCGTGGGAACCCTGGGGTGGGAGTGGAGTTTGGGTCTCCCAAAAGTAGGCCTGTGCTGCAGTCCTTTTCTTTCCATCTTTATCAAATAGCCTTTCAAATCAGATTTGAAATTTGGCCAAGTGCTGAGAAGACATTTTCAGGTTTTCCGATGTGTGTCAGCTCTCATCAGCAAGGAAGAATTAATCGTATGACCACTTTTTGTTCAGAGSATGGAATAATGGAAAGAAAAAGCTTTTTTTTCTGAGCATGCCTTTTCTTGCATGACTTCAATCGTCCTTTTTTCTCATTAACTTAATTTTTGGGTCCTCAGTTCTTTAAGGTCATAGAAAATGAAGGAGGTGAAAGAAGAGAGCAGCACGAGGGATAAAGTACGAGGGAYGTTATTATTTTTTAATTAACTTTTCTTGACTTCATTCAGACACTACTCTGCTGTCAACACAAGGCTTTGTAAATCCAAAGAGTGATGAGGATTTTTTTGGATTGAGGTCAAGTGTCAGTGCCTCTTTATGTTGAATGCATCTTCTGTTGAGCTATAAATCCATTACCTTTCAATATACCATACTGTGATCCTAAGGTAGGGATGAATTAAATGGGTAAAGAAACGCGGAAGGTTTTCTTTTCTATTGCTTTAATCCAAACCTCAAACCAAATCCAAATCTTTTTTTCTTAGGAAACTGAGAAAGAAGTTTACRACACAGCTCCAGGATTCACAGTTCAGCCTGATTTCCTTAGCTGGGTCTTAAACTTTTGCAGTTGTTTTTTTTATCAGAGCATCCTTGAGCTGTGCATGTCTTCAATTTTCAGCTAGTTTTGCTAAATACCGTTAAGCACTTTTGGAGGGGGCAGGAGAAGTTGAGAATTTACTTCTCACAATMCTGTTCTTCTGTTGTTTTGATATATTCTGTATTTTGTATTCTGTCTCCTCAGTCCCCTTCTCACAGGTCCAGCATCATGTCCCTTTAATATCTCCATTGGTTTAATACCCGCTGTGCTGGAGGACTGTATTTGGTGCTCGCTGCTGGATGGAGGCTTTCGATGATTAATAGGTTGTTTCTTTCTCCCATTCATATTATTGTACAGTGCTGCCTAGGGACAAATTCAGGGATCCCTCTCACAGGTGATGGATCTATTGGGAAAGACAAAGGCACTGAATACCTACGTCTCTTCAGCAAGCCCTTTCTTCCTCCCCTCTTGTTTATTTTTTCTCCATAGTCACTGACCAGCAAGTGAACRTTATATTGTCATTCTGTTAGTTCTCCTTTTTCGTCACTTCGTGACCTGTTTCTTTCCACTTTTGCTTCAATTTAATACTCTTACTGAAAACTGCATGTCTCCAGAATCATACGCTTGGCTTTTAAAGATAAGCTGATCTGTAGCTACTCAGGTAAAACCTATCTCAAATAATGTGGATTTGCGATACAAAAAATATATATAAATCAGTGAATACATAGAATTGGCAGAATCTTGCGTTTATTTAAAGTTTTACATAGGCCTGTCTGCTGCTGCATGTATACTTCTGCTGTGCTATCTGTGCAATTATCATTCTATTGATAAGTGTGTGTGTGTAAATATATATATATAGAGAGAGAGAGAGAGGAACTAAGAGGAGACTAATCTTAAGCTATTATTTCATCAGGGGCTGAATGCTGCATGCTAACGTTAAAGAGGAAAAAAACCAAGGAGAATTGAGCTATTGGATTCCTCTTTCCAGTCCCCCCTTTCCCCTCATCCGAGTTTCTGTCTGAGCAATATGGCATAGTTTGTGACTCCATCTGGAGAGCTGACAGCGCAGGCTGGTTATAATAAAGCTTTCAGCCTTCTTCCCTAAGTCTGTAATTAAATGACATCACGGAGTCTTACGTGCATCTGCTGTAAAAGTCAGGAGGTTAAAACATCCCATTAAAGGGAGGAGAGCGTTTCCGAGTGTTAGAGAARCTCAAGGGTGGAACTGCTCCAGGAAAGCTGTTTTAAACCTGCTTGAGCATGGTTCACTGTAGGAGGAGTTGTAGGCTGGTAAGTGTGTTACTGGTTCAGGTTCTTAAGACCCAAAACCTAGTATTAAAAGCAGCCTGGTGTGCTCAGGGAGATGTAGCTGTGTATATATGTGTATGTCTGTAATCTCTGCATGCTTATTTTAAGCAGTATGTATGGGGGTTTTAAGTATTCTATATATATTGTTTGGGCAGTGGTCCAAAGAGAGTAATTGTTTATGTGTGAGTGCTAAAGGGGGAAACTGCAGAGGAGTAAAAGTTGAAATTAATAGATGTATTTTCTTTACAAAGCCTGAGAAGCAGAAATAAGCACTATGAAGTGGTGATAAGTAATTAGATATTTTCTCTCTTTCTCTCTCTTCTCTTGAGTCATTTTTCTTGACATCAGAAGCATAACTAAGGAAGTGTATTTCAAAAGTAGATTGCTTTCAATCTGACAATGCCTCCTAGACAGATAAATGAAAAAATCATATGCAAAAAAAAATGACAACATGGACTATCAAATTCAGTCATCCCATTGGAAGAATTCCCTATCGAAATATCCCAATTTCCACGTAAAAGTGCTTTTTTTTTTAACTTCTGGTGCTTCAAAAGTACCTGAGACACCTGAGAATAAAGTTTTTATTCTTTCTTTCTCTCCCTCGCCCTCTCACTCAAACTTTTTAACCATTGGGAATATTGATTTTACAGTTGTAATTTCTAAGTTCCTCCAGGTGGAAAATACCTCCCACATTTTCTAGCCATGTTGGACCTGTTGGGCAAATAGAGATGAAAGTCTATTTTCAAAGATCAAGCAGGTTTATGGACTTGTAAGATAAAGGCGAGATCTACTGAGCAGGAGGGGGCTGCTT
Source organism: Oceanodroma leucorhoa (assembly GCA_030449065.1). Taxonomy (NCBI): domain Eukaryota; kingdom Metazoa; phylum Chordata; class Aves; order Procellariiformes; genus Oceanodroma; species Oceanodroma leucorhoa. The sequence goes on from JASVER010000009.1 coordinate 17,397,535, forward strand.
TATCATGCAGGAGGATTTCTGACTGTAACTGCCCTTCAATTTTGAAGCACTTGAGGCTTTACCTTGGCCCGAGTCGGCATTTTTTTCCCCATTTTCTTTGGTGTCCATTTTACCTGGGGTCCTAGAGACACACCACTGAAGTAAATAGATGATAGGGACATCAAAAATATGTTCAATAGCCATGTACACAGCTGCGCTATCCTGAAGTATTTAATACTCTTTCTCTCCAGTTACTCTCTTCCCAAGCTGCTTTTCTTTCTAAACCGTTCTTCTTCTCCCGCCTGGTTCATCAGAGACTGCCACGTTCCAAGATGTCGTGGGCTCGCCCTTCCCCTCCACGTGGACCTTGCGATGATAGGACGCACCACGCTGTCCAGCCGCAGGAAGAGGGGCTGCAGGCAGGAACGGCTGCGGTTTATCTGCAGATAAGYGATGGTGGCCTGCAGTTGTGGGAGAGGAGATTGCAAATCCGAAGATATCTTAATCTGCTTCGTACAGTGTTAAGTAAAGATTTAAGTTAAGCTTTAGTATGTACCGCATCTATTTGATGCCCAAAAATACATCGGATGCTCTGTGTGGATTCGTTGGAGAAATCATCCCTTATAACTCTAATTTTAAAAAAAAGAAAGAAAAAAATAAAAAAACTTGAACCCAGAAGCAAAGAAACCCGTGGAGCTGCAAAGATACGCACAGATAAGATTGTCCCTGTTTTCAGCAAAAATGAGTAATTAGCTCATTAAGCGTGGGCATGGGCTCTCTTGTATTCTGGCTGTCCGGGCATTGTGCACGCTTGTGGCGAAGACACAGTCATTTAAAAATATATGGTCTGAAAAAACTTCGGGGAAATTCAGAGGGCTGACTGTCATTCGGAACTTAGGTTGTTTGAATCAGGCAGTGCCAACCCAGAAAGGACGGTATGTGTGTTGATGCACAGGCTTCAAATAGAAAACATCTTGCCACATTGGAAATAATTATGAGGGGGGAAAAAAAAAAAAAAGGGATGTAATTCCAAAGCAGCAAATGAAAGGTACAAACCAGCAGTTGTGCAYGCTGAGAGTTGGTCTGCGTGTGGGTCGGCAATACCATGTCCTTTAAAAAAGGGGGAAAGTCAAAGTCCTGCTGGGATGTGCTTATGTTGGCATGGACCTCCAAGCCGCGAGGCAGTTCTTTGCCTTCTTCGGCAGTACGAGCCAGGTGATGTCTTCTGCTCACAGGCGTTGTGCTACGGGTTTGCATTAACACCACCAGCTCTTCATCTRGGAATTTGGGAGGGAGGGGGATGCTTTGTGTCATCTGCGTTCTTTAGTCTCTATGCCTATGGAAGTCAGCTTGAAACTGTGACTGAGATGAACCCTAAAGACTCGTAAATAGGAAAGCAAATGAAAAAGGAAGAAGCCTATTTTTCAGTTCTTACAATTTTTAGATTGATTTCATTTGAGTCTGACTCATTCTTTCATGTTTATGAGAGGCCGTATTGTACGTCTGTAGAGTTCTCAAGTCCAGCTATGGTGCTGTGTACGTAAACCCAAGAGCAACATTTATTTTAGGATAAATATTAAAGGAACAAATCATGATACCACAGACTATTTTGGGGTTTTTTTTTCCTTTTTTTTTTTCTTATCCATGCCTGATCTAAAACAACATCTCATCTTCTTTTTAATGGCTGGAKGGAATAAATGGGATTATTTTTGGTGTGGCTTCTGCTCCAGTCATCAGTTTTGAATGTCCAAGGGAGAGCCTGTATGTGGCAGACTGCAGAAGTGTGTTCTCCCACTTTTTTTTGTTTGTTTTACCTATGAAAATAGTAGGGTTGCTAACAGTAGATCGTGTTATAGATGCTGCAGCCACTGTAGTTGTTCTCTACTAGTGGACTTGAGTTTGGGCCAACATCTACCTGTCTTTTCTGTGCTACTTCACACAGACCAAACATCATCCAATTTTTCAGCTTGGGAGACATCATTCTGGTTTTTAAAAGGTAAAAAACTAATTTAGTACATGGACACATCCCCTCCCCAGAACTGATGTGGTTCCCCTAAGCTTAAACGAAATGGTGAGAAAGAGCATCCCAAGAATTGTCCCCTCCACACACCTTGGCCTGGATTAATTCATGTCAGTGGGGTCAAAAAAGGCATCTTTGAGCTTTTCTCTGCATAAAATTCTCTGTATTCGTAAGGAACAGAGTTCTCAAAAATTGGAAGCCTCTCTGCAATCAGCATTTTACATCAGTGCCATTAYAGGTCCGAGATGACTCAGAAGCAAGTTGTGGGTAACTAAGCTGTGCTTTGAAGATACGGCTTTAGCAAGGGGGTGGGAGGACAGGAGGCAATGAAGGGGCTGTGATCCCCGGTGATGTGCCAGGAGAAGAGCYAGATGTCACCTTGACCTTCTGAGATATCTGGAGTCTCACTAGCACAGGGACAGCACTCGTCTGATGTCCCTGCCCACAGCAGTAGGGTTGGAAGTAGATGATCTTTAAAGGTCCCTTCCAACCCRAACCATTCTATGGTTCTATGATCTCTYTTTTCTGTGTTTATATGAATGTTCAAGTGTTAAGTTCAGTGTAGCATACAGCAGCTAACACAAGTTCTGTCCTCTACTCCATTCCCTCCTTCTTCTTTACCATCTCTCCACTTGCTGAAGAACCAGCACCACCAGGCTTTGCGTGTTACCAGGCATTTTGGCCAACTGGCTAAATAACGAGTGTTTTTCTAACACAGCTCTTAAATCTGATATTGCTCTGCTGTGATGAGAGCAATCCCACCTTGGCAGCTGTATTGTGCTAAATCAAGCAACAGCAGCCATGCGTSCTTGGTTATTACTGCAGGGGTGGAAAGCAAGGCTTCCAGGCAGAAGAAATAGGTTTTCCAATACAGACATAAGGAATCCGCCCCTCACTTCAAGAARGACATTGAGGTGCTGGAGTGTGTCCAGAGAAGGGCRACGARGCTGGTGAAGGGTCTGGAGMACAGGTCTKATGRGGAGCGGCTGAGGGAGCTGGGGTTGTTTAGCCTGGAGAAGAGGAGGCTGAGGGGAGACCTTATYGCTCTCTACAACTACCTGAAAGGAGGCTGTAGMGAGGCGGGTGYTGGTCTCTTCTCCCAAGTAACAAGCGATAGGACAAGACGAAATGGCCTCAAGTTGTGCCAGGGGAGGTTTAGACTGAATATTAGGAAAAATTTCTTCACCGAAAGGGTTGTCAAGCATTGGAACAGGCTGCCCAGGGAAGTGGCTGAGTCACCATCCCTGGAGGTATTTAGAAGACGTGTAGACATGGCGCTTCAGGACATGGTTTAGTGGTGGACTTGGCAGTGTTAGGTTAGCGGTTGGAGTTGATGATCTTAAAGGTCTTTTCCAACCTAAATGATTCTATGATTCTGTGATTCTATAATCAAGGCAGCATTGGAGAAGCACAAAGGAAAAGCTTGGGTTAAGGCATCTCTGAGACTACAACTGCCCCCAGTTGAGAATTTTAGGAGGGAGGTCCATGGACGAAGTATTCCTGGAGACTGAAATACATGTTCACCCAAAAGGTGTCCTCTTCAGGTGACGGGTGATGTGTGCTGGCACAGGGATGTACGGAAAGTTTCTCATCTGTCCAGTTGTACTGGGATAAAGAGGAGCCTAATTATCGATGCTGATAATCTGGCTCTTTGGGGTACAAGAATAAATTCCTAGATATTTTTACAGTACGATAAGACTTATGGCTGCAGAGGATGAAGTGCAAATGMCATCTTTTCGAATACAGCTTAGAGTGTCAAGATTTCACCATCAGAGTGCTTTAACATATGTATTTTCAAATGCAAATGATGATTTGGGACATTTTAATTGATGATGTTTTGCCCAGAAGGCTTCATTCTCAAAAAGCAAATTTTAGGTCCTTTCTGAAGGTAGARCTCCTTTAAGTCGTTTGGTACATGGCACCTAAAATCAGTATTTTCTGAACATTTATTTCTTTATAAGAATAAATTTGGCATAATAGTAAAATTGAAATAATAATAAATTATTCACACCATTCACACTATTTGTTAGAGGAAGAAGATTAAATGCAGAGGACTAAAATGATTTAGACAGGCTGGCTAAGTTAGGACAATTATTAAGTTCCCGATTCCTGGTGCAGTTTTTACAATRCAGGAATATAAAATTTGTGGAAAAAAATCCAGAAGAAAACTGCTGCAACATCCATCCTATCCATGCAGTTGCAGAATCTGCATTGCTACATTTTTTTAAAGTTGTACTCACATTTTTACCTGGTTTTGGCAATTGAAAAAATGGGAGAGTTGCAAGAAGAGAATGTGAAGAAACTGAGCRCAGTTCACAATGCAGGCAGCCACAAAGGCAGGTTTTTATATCAGAAAARCATAGTCATATTTTGTAAGATTTCTGCTAAATGCTATCTTCATGCTTCTCAGTATTTTTTTCCACCTATTACATTTTCCCAAGCTYGTAGGACGTGCTCCGAGATTTGTCATGCCTTGGAGGAATATGAACACAAACATGAGGCTTTATTTACAGGGTGTCTTTCGGATTCAGACTGGGAGGATGCCTGCCCCTATCGCTGTAAGAAACATCCTCGTAGCCCAATAAACGTGTGTTTTTTGCCATCCCTAACAGAAGGCCACAAGCTTYGCGTTGACCCTGTGTTAGTGTTACTGTAACTAGACTAAGAAGAACTCTTTGCTGTATTTTGATAGATAGTTAATTAGGCTAACAGCTTCCTGGCTCTGTGCATGTAGTGTCTCCCTTTTGCAAATAATAAGATYTCGAGTGTAACACCGCAGCCCCTCACAGTACACTTTCTAACTGGGAAGATGAGATACCAGAAAGCTGCCATCCCATTTCAACTGGAGTGGTGCTGGCTGGCAGGGCAGGGTGGAATCACCATGGATGAAAGCCTGTTTTATCAGCCCATCTGTTACCTATCCTTAATTAGTGTAATTCCCATACAGTCATAAACAGGAGTTTCCCCATCCTTGCTGAAATTTTATGCACGTTTCAGCGGAGGGTTCCTCTTTCAACTCATAATGTCTCAGGAGATCTCGTAGATGYGGGGAAGCACGATTCACGTCACCTTATGCCATCGAAAATGATTTAACCTGTGTGTTTGGAAGGATTGTTTTATGGTGGTGGGAGGACGAAGTCATCGGCAGAGTCACTGTTAGCACTGCTGGGCAGTTTGTGTCCCACGTCGTGGGATGGAAAGGCTCTACACCCCCAGTAAATCTTACTGGTCTCTTCCAGCCCTGATTTGTGAGCTTGGCAAGGAGTGTGTCTAGTCGATACGCTGCACTCAGGTCTCCTGTTCTGTGTCTGTGTCTAAAGATTATTTTGTCTCTCTCTAAAACATAGGTCCTTTGATCTCATAGTCTGTAATCAAGAGTCGTAGTGTGCCTTAGACTGTTCTTACAGCCCCATTTTATACAATTATGTGTTTACAGAACCAAACGCTTTGCTCATCTGCGCAAAGTAATTATAGGATAATAAAACTGACACACAAATGACATGTACCAGGKTCAGAAAATAGTTTTCCCAATGGGAATACAGCCCTTATATGTTTATGCTGTGTTTTACAGCAGCTTCACTCACTTTATTAGGCTAATGAATTGTGTGTGTTTTATAAGGATCACTCTGTGGACAGAAACCAACTGTCTGGGCAGAAGACATCATCTGTCAGTAATTCCTCGTTTCAATTTTTAAGATCAGGAGTTGAAAAAAATGTCGTACACAAATGGAACTACACGGGTGTCGTGGTTTAACCCCAGC
>JASVER010000009.1:17403669-17448832 GCA_030449065.1 Oceanodroma leucorhoa
CATGGTATGGAATACCCCATTGGCCAGCTGGCCTAGCTGTCCTGGCTATGCTCCCTCCCAGCTTCTTGTGCACCTCACAGAGCATGTGAGCTGAAAAGTCCTTGAGAAAGTAGACTACCTAGCAACAACTAAAAACATCAGCGTGTCATCAACATTCTTCTTACACTAAATCCAAAACATAGCACTATACCAACTACTAGAAAGAAAATTAATTCCATCCCAGCCAAAACCAGGACAACGGGGAATTAGTTTAACTAGTTAAATTAGTTTAATTTGGAAGAATGTAACTCCTGGTGTCAGAAATTGTTGAGGACATTGAAGCAAATACCCTCACTCTTTTGAGAAGCGGAATGAGATCCTTAATGGACGTACAGCATCCAATTTGCTGCCCAGTAGCACAGCATTGTTGCTCAGGTCCGTTACGATGCAAATCCATTTTCCTCATTAGCTTGGACCAGACCCTGGGTGCCAAATGAGGTGGATGATCAGGGGCCATTCAGATACCTGCTTTTCATCTGTATTTACTCTGGAAGCTGCTTCTGTTTTCCCCACACACGTTCTGCAAGCATCTCGCCTTGTAAAACGAGCCCACTGAGCCTCAACTCAACCCTTCAGAGAAGCAGTGGTGGCTACTGAAATTGTGGTGTAATTTCCCTGCCTTATTTATCTTCAAGGGCATACGGTAAACTTTCCGTCATTTTCTGCAGTTCTGGCTCTGTAGACAAGGTGTGTACTTATTAATGACTAGAGCCTGGAGCACAGCTGGTTCTTTGATCACTTTTTCTTGCCTTCCTAAATAGCAATATTAGTGTGCCCCAATTGAGTTAAGTTTTTCTGCCAACTTACTAATGAATGTGATTAGGTTGAAACTGTGGGTAGCTTAACGTCACCTGGCTTGATTTGTAATCTAGATCTCAGAAGTGCAGTATCTTTACGTTGGCAGCTATTTATATACAGGATCATTGCGTTCCTGTGCAAATAGCTGTAACTCAGCAGCACGGACACAGTTACGTTGGGTGCCAGATCCACGGCATGAAAGCTGCCAAGCTTTCCTCTGTGGTGTTGCATGCCGGAGGTCAGCGAGAAAGTAAAGTAATTACGCTCAGATTGCACTCTAATATTTGTGTGCTTGCTTACGTGGGTGTCTTGGAGTGAATTGTGTTGTGCATACTCTTGTCTCATAATTTGAGTGTCATTGAGTGTGGTTAAAACCCAGCCCAACTCAATAACATCTCAGGTCAACTCTGCTCTGCATGAAAATCAGTAGGGATCCTGTTCTGTTTCCTGTAGGTTACTTGCACACATGGCAAAAAAATATCCTTGATTTGCATTATTTGATCCCTTAATTGCCAAATGTCAGGAGCTGAATTAGCGATAGTAACTGAAATCTCCTCACAGGCCCCTCTGGGCCAGATGGAGGAGTACCAGAGGCGYTAGCGCATCTTTTTATTGGCGGTCAATATATTAATTCTCTCCCTGGGGCTCTCAAACCAGCGTCTTTCCCCACTTCTCAATTCCCTTTGCAGAGCAACAGGTATTTATTACGACAGGCTGATAAGGAACAAGTATCTTCAAAGGAGGATTTGTATTTATTTACTCATTGCTCCTAATTTTGACTTGGCTTGAGGCTTATCGTGTTTGTCCTCAGAAGAGGGAAAGAATAGGCAGAGATGGGCTTACTGCGGAATATAGTTACTCCCTAATCAGTAAGGAACAGAATAATTTAGAAAAGATAATGATGTACTTAATGACTATGGTTTTTTCCTCAAACCAAGACCATAAAATTGTTATCCTCATTAAAGAGCTCTAAAGTTGCCTGCTTAAAGTGGCTCAGCACATTAACGCTTCCCTCCTTCTAGTGCCATCACCCCCCTGTTCGCTACAACTGTGCGTTTGTGGGTCCTGCTACCTTCTGGGCATTGCTGTTCGTACTGGGGTGTCAGGGAGTCTCAAGATCCTACCAAACTGAGTCGTCGTCCTCGGTGTTGAGGAAGGCAAAAAAGGAACCCAAGTCACTGCWGCATGGGTCTGGCTGATTCCCTCATTAATAGATCTGACCCTTGGGTGGTCTACRTGTTTCTTGGGTCTGCCCGTGACTTGGCTATGGAGACGCTGTGACATTAGGAAGGCTTTTATGTTCTGGTTTTTAGGCCTGATGTACGCATACATCCCGTTCCTGGGGGTGCAGATCCTGTTGCTGGGTGTTCAGCAATGGCTACTCTTTGCCTCGGTTTCCTTACTTATAAATTCTCCTCTTTTACTAACACTAACATTCTACGGTGTGAGTAGACTTTCACCGTTGATGAATTTGGGTCTTACTGAAACACAGAGCAACTTCCTTGATTAGCCAAATATTGTCCCATCCAGATTCTCAAGTAATAAGGTATAGGGAAATGATCTAGGATCTATGTTCTTCTCCTCCATCTGATGTGTTTCAGGGCCATGTCTTTGACAGCATTGGGTACAGGATTAAAAAGTGGAAAGGAGGGTTAAGGGATGAACTTGTCGTTGACTGAGATAGAGGAACTTAATGCTCTGCCACAGATTTCTGGGGTAACGGTGTCTTATTTCCTACTGTAAAATGGAAGTGGTCTAGGCATGTGAAGAGAGCAGGGCTGTCCGTGGARCTGCGTTTCCCAAATACTTGCAGGGACACAGGGCTGCGGGATGTTACCATCCTACAACTGGTGGTTGAACTGGGCCTCCTGGCCATTTCTCCACRTTGGCTAAAAGGAAGGCCAACTGCTGCTGAGAGGGCAGCCAGAATCACTCATCAGCCCTTCCCTGTAGATGCCACAGTGTTGTGATACCTAAGTTAGGTGTCTACAGCAGGATATCTAAACTTGGCCCTATGYGCTCCTGGAGGCGGTAGCTCCATCAGGCCCCGATACTCCGGGGCATCCCCGGGTGGGCCCTGGATTTACCCTCTCTTGGTTTGGGCTTTTCATTTGCCCCAGTGTGTTTTTTGGAGTAATCCCTGATTTTAACATATTGGCCCTACCCCCGTCCGCACACCGGAGGCTAATCAGTCAGTTGGATGATAATGAAAGATCGCRCCATCTGCCTGCTTATTTAATAGAGTGTCAGCACATAGCAAATAGGAGGTAATTGGATTGACAGACACAGAGGCAGTTATTAGACTGTTTGCTATCTGATTGGGAAAAGCAGAGGAGCAGAGAGGTGTAGCAAAGCTAATCGGATAGTGTCTGTTGTTGTAGGCGCACACAATCTGCCACACCAAATTCACGGGCTTTGAAACCGCTGGCTGGTTGGAGTTGTTCCTCGCCGCCGTCCGCTCCAAAGCCGTCCTTGCATTCGTATTACAAATCATTATAATGCAATCTAATAAAAAACAGTTTGCATAAAGATGGTGCCCATTTATAAAGCTGTCACCACAGCTACTCTATTAATAGAGCCATTTTAAAGATTTATAGTCAGCATATGTTACTTTTTACAGGGGCCAGATTGAGAGCTGTGGGGTTTGAGCACGAAGAATGTGCCACCAGATCAGATTTAAAAATAATATGAATAATAAGTTAATTTTTACAAAGCTGCTGTGCTCAGGAGAGAATGTGAAGTTGAGGGGGGGTATCATTACATTTCAGTGGTGGTCAACAAAGTGAATGTGATACGGCATTAAAGGAAATAGGATTTAATAATAGGAAAAGCTAAAGTTAGTGAACTTCATATTTCAGATCACTTTGTGTAATAGGATGACATTATATGATGGTTCTGTTAACATCTTTATCGATGCTGAAGTGTTTTATACACATTTAATGAAACCCTATAATATTTCTATGTGATAGGCAGGAATTCATTTAGAATTGACTGTCAAGATTGTTTAAAATTATAATGCTTTTTAAGCAAGGCTGTGTGTATTCTCTACCTTGCACAGTACCGAACATATCATCGGTGTGAAACTGCCTTACCTGCTGTTGTTTTATGGTAAATAAAGCACTGCCCTTACTTTTGTAGTAAGTTAGAAACAGAGGAAGCGGTGGGATCCTACAGGTTTGACTTCGTCTCACGGGCAGAAAGTGCCTCTCAGCGTACATGTGCCCTGGGTTCACGTAGAATAAATACATGGCAGAACTTCTATAGAGAGAGAGATTGATTGACCGTGGTTAGTACATTTATCTTCTGACTTCTGCAGGATTGGATTTAAATTACAAATGGATCGACAGTGGGTAATTTAGTTCAGTGGTCATTTTGGATTATCATCTCCATCATGAAGCAATCTTGTAACTTTGAGGCAACTGGCAGGCTTTGCTCAACGTCAGTCTAGTTTTGGGCTAGAAGCTTATGGTTTCAGGGACTGGAGCGGAGAAATTTGGTGATGCAGTTTCGGAAGAGCAAAGGGGTGGCTGGTTATAGGAGCTGTGTTTGCTCAGTTCGGTATAAAYTTCAAACACATAAAATTACATATTTATTTTTTCAATGACAAATGATAAAGTAGTAGCTCATCAAAGCTGTTTTGCAGGCTGAAGGGGAAGCGTGTCGCCGTGGCTGCTGAGCTGCACATCACAGCTCTGCTGTCCCCCTTCGCTGGAGGTGCAGCGTTTTACATTTTCCTCCTACCTGGATGTGCACGGTTGGGCTTTGTTGGCATCTTAATGATACCGTACCCTTCTGCAGCTTTGAGGATCTTTTGCTTTGCAAACAGTCATTGCTTGTTGCAGTAATGGGGAAACCGAGACTCTTTATACGCAAACAACCCCAAAAAATTCCTCAATAAATTAGGAAGAGACAAAAACATTTGACCACAGGTTTTCTGCTTCCAGCCTCACATTGTAAAGAACCTGTCCCTGCTCAAAAGGATTAAAAGGAGGTTCACGGCATATAGGGAATAAAGCTACTTTATATTTRTTCTCAAAACGAACTCAGAGGCCTCATAGCGTAGTTAGGAGTCTGTAGGGGGTGAGCAGAATAAAAGTGGAAGTCGTCTCTCAAAAGCACCCGCGTAGGCTGGGCTGATACGAGCATTACACGCTGGTGTGCGTAGCTGCGCACGCCCGGACGCGCAGGCGGCTCCGCCGAAACGCAGCCTCGTGGAGGGGAGCAAACATAACCCGCTGCTCAACGGTGACATCTGAAGAGGTTTTTGTCTCGGTGCCGCAGGGTGAAAACCTGCCTCTTAAGAAGTATTCTGSGGAGGGTCTTTAGGATCTGAACAGAGCTCTGGTTTTTCAGGTTTGATCTAAAAGATCTCTGCAAAGAYGTGGAACAAACTGAATTTGTCTGCTGCAAGGGGATGAAAGGTCAATGCCAAGGGACGGTTCTTGCAAGGAGCCACAGGTAGTACGTTGCTTTTACATCCCATGCTGTGCTATRYGTACTGAAGCCACCRTTCTCCGCTTTACACCGAGCCGCTCTCGGGGAGAAGGTRTGAGTTTATAGATTTCTCTGATGAGATGTTGTCCTGGTTTCGGCTGGGTACGCCTTGTAGGGTAAGTAAATTGCTCCAAAGCATCAGATCCCTCCAGTATTTTTATGGGCTGGGAGTTCAGAATGAAATGAGGAGRCCAAACCACAGCATTTCAGTTGTAGAAGACAGGCAAGTCTTCTCTTTACTCAGTGCTTGTTAGTAAGCATTGCCTTCTAATGCTTGTTGCTTAAAATGTGCTCCATGGGGTGTTTTTTAGATTGGTGGCAAAAGTCACGGCAGAGTTCAGCCATGTCCCAGCCGTGTTTTCACATGTCAAGCAGTCATTCGGCCTCGGTAATAAAAAATGATGCATTTCTAAAGCAATGTTACTGATCACTTTTTAAGCAGGGAGGGCAGCATGGGTGGAAAAATGGTATGGAAAGCAGATCAAGGATCATCAGCATCAGGACAGGACAAGGTGAGGAGAGGACTGACAGTGAATCCTGTATCTGGACGTACGCTGGCAACAACCAAGTGACGATGACTTAGTGCCTACCAACCACGTGTTCCTGGTCCTTTCTGGATGCCAAGTAAACCATGGGTCAYGTTTTAATTCCAGGTCAAACAGGGGTAAGGACACGTCCAACTACTTACCACAGCTTGGCTGATAAGCCGTAACTCAACGTTGGAGATCATCTCTCCATACCAAGCAGATGGCAGTGATTTYGCCCACACAGAGATGCCACCTTGGTCTAAAGCGGACCAGTTGCATCACGTGCGAGGTACCGCCCAGTGCTCATGGAGAGGGGGGTAAATCCCCAAAACCTCCACCAGCGACTGCTGCCATAGCTCCAGCTTGTTTGGCTTTCCCTGTAGCACTCATGATTCGTATTTCGGGTGCGTCCGCATTAACAGAACGAGCTGATACGATTCACGCTTGAGTTACTCTTCTTTTGCCTGCCTTCAAAGAGAAGCAGCTGTACCGCATCTGCTCGCGGGGGGAGCTGCTCGTGGGTCTTCCAGACGTATAAATGCTATATGCAGATTTGTGGCACTGATAATTGCTCTGTTTCATCTGCAGAAAGGGAAATAACATCCTTGCAAGAACGGTGTCTAGAGATAGAAGAGGAGTAAAGTTAGATTTTTGCTGCTGTAAATTCACAGGCCAATGGATTGGTTTTTAACTCTGCGGAGTAATGCCTTTACAAATTTACAACTAGGCTCAAAAACTACCSAGTTTCTATTTCTTAAGTAACGTAGCCCCGTTCCAGTGGTCTGTACAGTATATTTTCCCATGTTTTCCCCAGGACTGTGATGTTGATACACATTTCATAGCCTTCATTTCACAGTAACGACTCCAAGTTATGCCCTTTTGTTCCTTTTGAAACTCARTTTCTCCGAGAGGGTCACAAAACTCCAGGGTAAATCTGCTCYTCGTTCAGATTTACCACTTTGGGAAAAATCACACCTGGCTTTTAGCCGAGGTTTGGCAGCAGATGGAAATGCAGCCGATKCTTGAAGCTCGCTCATGCCCTCGCAAGAGGTGAGAGGATAGAGACCACGAGATGCAAGCATCGGTCCAACCACCGCACCAGAAACCTTCCATCGGGTGGGCTCTTGCTAATGTTTGCGATGCATGAATTACCTTGTGCCAGCTTCGTCGAGGAAATCGTTCCTCCTGTGGATGAGATTTACCTCTGACAAGATGAAAATGAAAAGCGAGGAAGAGGCTTTGGCGGTGCACCCACATCACCTTTACTCAGTTGGATCGGAGCAGAAGGATGTTTTTATTCGTGCCCTTTCTGGTGGGTGTTAATGAAGATGTTCAGCTACAAYAGCAAGCCCAAAAGCAAATAAAAGCAGTCTTGAGGCTGTGAGAAGGGGAATGGAAATGTGGGGTGCTGTTCAAATTAYGCAGTTGAAAAGGTTGTAATTAGCATGTTAAAATTTGCCTCCAAGTTTCGACCTCCCCAACAAAAATCCATTGTGGTTCTGCTGCGGCTGCTCATGGTTCTGGCTCAGTGAGAGGTATCTGAGCTGTAGGGTATGAGATACGCATTTCTATACATTATGAAGYTTTAAATCTAATTAGTTCTGGCTCTACATCTTGTGGTCCAATTACTAGCCAATATTTCCCTCTGGAGACATCAGAAGAAATTGCACCTGGTTTGTCCTGAGATAGTTGCACTAAGTCAGAAAGTTGTATTCTTCRGGTGGTAGATGAGCATTAAATAAGCGATATTTTTAGCACAAGATGATAGCTAAATTATAATTTAATTTTTTTCTGAGTGTGTGTGGTGTTTGTAGTACCTCAGAGGCAACRAAATACTTATTTTTATATTACACCTGCATGGGAAGGAGGTATTTCTTACCTCAATCTCATGGATGAGCAACTACAACACAGAAATCAATTCTTCAAAGCTCGTGATTTTTAGCTACTGTTAAAAAAAGTAGTTCTGGACTCTTTCATCTTCCAGCACTAAAGCTGTCAGCTCTATGGGGACATACTCAGAAGCCTTTACACTAACCAAAAAAGCTATATCAAGTAGTCGAGCTTGTTTTGATTGGAGATTTCTGGTTGTATAGGGGAGGGACTGAAGTGATGGGGACTGAGAGCATCATCTGGCCATTTGCCCGAAACAGCCCATCACACCCAGCTTGGTGTCGCGGTCACCAATCTGGCTGATACTGCCAGTAACTTGTGTTAAGCTGAAACTTTAATATTTTAGTGAAAAATGCCCAAAACTTGGTGTTTTCTGTTAACAGTAGTAATTTTCCATTGTCGCTACCTTCCTGGATGTTTTCTATGCTATATAATATTTCAAAATAGCAGAAARTTAACACTTTTTGTCTGATATTTGCTGGCTTTCTGTCTGTTTTTTGCTAAGATTTTAAATGCACTTAGCGTAGCTAAATCTCCATTGAGTGTCCCAGAGCTGTTTACACTTTTTTATGATAATTATAATTTTAATCACATTTTGGGTCACCTAGAGAAGAGCTTAAACCTTTWTTCCTGCTGTTGTCCCCCGCATACAGCTCCCTTTGGACTTACTTCGTACCGAAGCAGCTCTATTATCTTGCATATAGCCACAATATTTATCAGCAGTGTGCTCCTCAGTGAAATATCAATCCTGGGATAACTGCTAATGTAACCAAAATAATTCTYTGTAGTCAAGTTTTTATGCAAAATAATATGCTTTCTGTTACTTTAGTACCTATTTGATTGGTCTTTAGTAACAAACGATCTCTGGTCTATGTGCTGCAGTGAATTTTTTAATTTTATTTTATTTACTGTGTTCTGTGCGTGTGTAATGGTCAATACCTTCTGGTATGGGAGCATCAGTAGGTCTCACTTTGGCAGAGAAGAGTCAGAGGATGGATGAGACTGCGGGATGGATGAGAAGTAGGTTTTGTTCCAACTAGATCATTATGTGAGCTGAGTATACTGAAATAATTCCTCAAGAGCAAACCAAACCAAACTGGTTTGATTGCACATAKTTACTGAAATCACCTCTTTGCCTGGCAATGTTATCACAAGGGTGGTAAATTARGAATCAGAGCTGTACCTTGTTGGTTCTCAAAGAGCTTGGCAGGAGAACATGATCTTTGGCTGTCCCTTCTGTTGACCCTCTCCCAAAACGCCCGCTCCTTGGGGTGGGCCGGCTTGGGGAGTGAACAACCTGGGATCTTCCAGGTGTCTCTCTTAGTTTGAATGTGCTTTCAAACCTTCAAGAACCTATAGTCTTGGATATTTTATCTCAAATTGCGTGGAGTCTGAACAACCGGTTTGGGATTTGCCGTTCTGTCAGTAACCGGTATCCGGTTCAAAGGGTTTCTGATGTTTCATCAGAATTTCCTCACTTTGTGTAAGCTCACCAACAGGTTCATTCCAGGTACTTGGATGTTTTATGACTAAGATGGAAGGAAAAGAACAGTTTAGGATCATACAAAAATGAAACAAGCGGAAATGTAAATTTGGGCTGAATGTCTGTAAAAATCTTCTTAATAAGGTTTCAGAATATTTTAATTTTTTGCTGTCAATTCTTTTTTTTTTTGAGGAGGGAATTTCAGATAATATTATCATCATCATTAAAAAAGGAGTAGTTGATGTTATGCACTTTCAATGACATGTCTTCAGTTTCGTTTAATGATATTTTAGAAGACATCTGATAACAAGAAGACAGAGGAAAGCCTAGGGAAGGTGAGAGTTKTAGGTTTTGAAATCAATCCATATAKCTTTTTTAAGTTTTGTGGGGTTTATTACACACTTTCAGCATAGGTAAGAYAGTCCTCATAGCCARTTAAGTTGTGAGTTAGAATGAATTAAATTTTCTGAAATGGTTTGCCTTTTTCTTTCTTTTTTAATCCAAACGACTGTCATTTACAAAAAGATACTTCATTTTACTGAAAGTGCTTTTCTGTCTAAGGGGAATGCTTAGTTGCAGCCGCAAATCACCTCAAATGCTTTCATGGGAGGATAAAACAAGTTAAAAATTGTGCATCATTTTGAAAATGCAGGTTCTGAATTCAGGATAAGGTGCAGTTTTCTATTTTTTTTTTTCCCGTCTGCTCTCTTCAAGAGCTCCATCCTGGCCAGACATCTCGTAAAAGTGTCCTTCAGAGCAGTGACATCCCTACGAGCCTTTTCAGGATTTCAGGCAATTASCAGGGCTATCTACAGTGACCGTTATCCAAAATCTGGTGACATAGCTTGCTCTGCATTTTTATTCAGAGAAAGCTTTTTTGTATTTTACAGRTCTGACATATACGGCAGTTACGTTAAATAAGTGTAATTGCTCAGCGTTAGGGGAATTTTCTATCCTGAATGTTCTATGTGGCTCGTTCTCTCGCATTTAGAGAATACACAACACGGCATGTTAACCTTTATAGGTTTTCCTTCAGTTTTTGTGTGCCGGTGAGAGATGATTTTAAATGTGGTTGTTGATGCTGTTTCAGAAACCCTACTAAATTACAACTGAATGGTTCTTTTTCGAGTAGAATAATCGAGCAAATGGAAAGTGAATCAAAGCTGTTCCTCCAAGGCCTTCTTTATGGCCCCTTTTTACAGTGAGCTATATCTCAAATTTCACTCTTTGGAGAGTAAAAAGAAAATAGCAGGATATAAAAGGGCTCAGTGACGCAGCCTTTCACCATCGCAATGTTTTTTGATTGAGTTTTTTGTGGTCATTTGGATTTGCGCATGTGCGGGTATGTCCAAAACCYATTTAAAGAATCCTGTCCAGACCTTCCCTGGTGCTCTGCTTTATTCAAATGCCAAAAAGTTTTCTCCACTTTGATTTTTATGTGTTTTATATAAGTGTGTCATTGACCAAAATGTGATTGTTTATCACATAYGCCGGTTCACACAGAGACGTAAACATTGATCTCTGGGATAGCCGTGGGTCAAATTGCTTTTTTGACATCYTAATAGTTACATGGATAGCTTCTATAAGTAAAATGGGAACATTTTTGGAAAGTACTCTTAGAATATTTTTTTTTAGATGCTGTTAAACATTTTTTTCTTTATAAAGACAGAATTATGTTTGAATAAGTTAASCAGCAGTATTTGAAATTTAAATAAATAAATAGCACAATGTGTGACTGTGAATGTATGTATATGTGTCTGCCAAGCAGAAAATAGMGAATATCTGTTAGGTCTTTAATGCCACCCAATACTTCCCATTTTGAAAACTTCATTTGCAGTTTCTTGTAATTTGGCTGGTCTTTCATTGCCAACTGGGGCTAGATTTTTTTTTTAGAAAAATGTGTCTAAAATACTCGTTCTTTCTGTCAATGAGAGGAAGAAATACATYGTACATGTTGGCAAATTCTGGTGACCTTTTCTTTGGCTGGGAATTTGCATCTTCACATTTCTCAGTAAGAAGAACTGTTGTGTGAAGGGTGCGCCTTTTGCTACTCCTCTGAAAATACACCAAAATTTGGCTTAGTTATACACCTTTGAAGAAGTGTAGTGCTCACACTCTCGTAAGAGGCTTCCAGTTTGTAGCAGTTGAAGTTCCTGATGGGCACGATTCTGCCCATAGCTAACCAGGACCAAGCTAAGGGCAAGGACCTTGCCAAGGTGCTGGTCCCTAAGCCAAGGACTGCCTCCCCTCACAACGTTTTTTGGGCTCCTGTACCTGCTGGGCTCCAGCTGCCTGGAGGAGGATGCTTCCTGATGTAAGTGCCAAGAAGAGAAGAGAAACGTAGGATGAAAAAGTGGGATTGGGAACCAAGGAAAATAAGAGAACTGGTAGCCAAATTCCCACAAACAGGAGTCATATGAAGAAATGAGAAGGCAGGACGAATGAATCTTGGAAGCGGTGCAGACAGCCCTGTGGGACTTTGTCCTGGTTTYGGCTGGRATAGAGTTAAATTTCTTCCTAGTGCTGTGTTTTGGATTCARTATGAGAAGAATGTTGATAASACACTGATGTTTTTAGTTGTTGCTAAGTGGTCTACTAGTCAAGGACTTTCCAGCTTCCCATGCTCTGCCAGGTGCACAAGAAACTGGGAGGGAGCGTAGCCAGGACAGCTAACCCAATTGGCCAACAGGGTATTACATACTATATGATGTAATGCTCAGTATATAAATAGGAGGCGTGGTCCAGGAAGTAGCGATCGCTGCTTGGGTATTGTTCGGCGGGTGGTGAGCAATTGCATTGTGCATCACTCATTTTGTATATTCTACCATTATTAATTATTATTATTTCCCCTTCCTTTTCTGTTCTATTAAACTGTCTTTATCTCAGTGCATGAATTTTACTTTTTTTTTCCTATTCCCTCCCCCATCCCACTGCGGGAGCGGGGGAGTCAGCGAGCAGCTGTGTGGTGTTTGGCTGCCTGCTGGGTTAAACCACAACAGGCTTCGTGGCAGAAGTGTCACTGTGACACTCACTTGGTGTCACAGCGATTCACGCAGATGGCAGTTGGCTGCTGGTGCGTTGCTACTCCAGTCACACGGCAGAGAGTTSCAGAGTCCCAGCGCTGTGACATTTGCTGTCCGAACACTGACCATCCTGTTCCTAGGACAAGACAAGGATCTGCTGATGAGAGCAATAGTGTGCCAWTGTGTAATGGAAAATTATACCGCAATGTCACGCACAGCAGGCCAAATTAAGGTGACACAAGCGACTCCAATCCTTGCTTTTCCAAACTTGTCAGTGTTTGACTTTGCATCCTTAATTCTTTTAAGAAATAWGTAAAATTAATGTTTTCCATTAGATTAATCTGTTCTTATGGCACGCGGAATAATCCTCCCAACACAGAACACGTAGGRTGCATCACCGTTGCAATGTAACGTGATAGAAGGGTTCATGGTGCCAATCTGCCGTGCATCTGTAGCTGGAGCCTTGTGGTGCTTGCTTGGGCACCCCGGTTGTGTGCTCAGTGGGGTTTTCCTCTTGGTGGGATGAAGGTTGGAGCTGCACCATGGCTGCCTCTGGTGCTCCATTTGCAGAGCAGATGTGGGACTTACCCAGACCGGTGAAGACATGGTGAGGTCATCCTTGAACCATAGCAGATCATAGCAAACTGGATCCCAGTCATCCTTTTTTTAGGCTGTACTAGRTGGTAATGTACTTGTACCGTTGGAGTATCAAATTTCTGAACTCTTGGGGCTCTTCCCTACTCCAAGAGATGCTCTGACATCCATGCTACATTTTTCTTTACCTTTTCTCTACTTCCATTTCCTTTGGTAGAGATCTTTTGATTAATGAAGACTTCAGAAATTGCCTATTTTTCATTACTATTATCATTTAATCAAGCTATCCTTGAACATTCAAACTTAAGGTCTCTCATCCATATCCTCTAGTCCTCCATGCCATGCACAGTTTCATTCTTAATAACTTTTTCCTGATATCGAGTTTAAATCTGCTTTCCTAAGCTCTTGACCATTTGTTCTTTATCACAAGTGTTGCTGAGCACTCATAAAATCCCTTCTCGCAGAGTCATTGCTRTCTAGCAGCTTTCTCATAATCTGTGATTACTTTATGGTTTGTATCAAGTAAAATAGGGATATATTTTTGATCCTTACCAGTATTAATCACAGCACTGTTGTCTTGTTTATGCCAAGAAATTAAAACCTGTTAGAACATGTCAACCACCAGGACTCAGTTCTCTAATCAAGGTAAAGTTTGCTGGAGATTAAGGCACAGGTCTTTAGGAGAGATCTGAAATGGTGATTAATGCCAGGTACTGGGAATCAAAAATTCTTGATTACACCTTTCGCTAGCACTGACCTTTCCTATGGCCTCGCACAAGCAATTTAGTCTCTGGTATAGGAAACACTTAGAAACACCATCAAGCTATTGTGGGATAAGGAGTTGCCGTAGTTCTGCACATCTTAGCTCTAATAGTTTGCTGCTAGTTTGCACGTGGCCATTCTCCCCCTAAAAATTTTCTTCCGTTTATGTTGGTTTAGCCAGTTTTAAGCATGCACTGGATTTTAAAAGTGTTCAAAAGTTGTTCCCTTCACTTCATTGAAAGTTGCTCGTTTCAAATTCAAGCTGCTCTGCCTCTCCCGTCTGAAAGAGGTGTAACGGTATTTGGCTGCATGGTGCAGGTATTGTAGGAGTTAATTTACCTTTTTTTGTGAGTTCTATGCATCAAAAGTGCTGCGTAAATAAGCTTATAAAAAAAGAGTGGCAAATTTATTGGCAGACATGAAAAGATACAGTAAGTTAGTTTAATATGGTCCCGTCAACCTTGACAACRTTCCCTTAAGGACATCAGCGTTTGTCACTCGAAACTGGTGACWTTAGGTCTATTATTTCAGAGATAAGCTCTGTGGTGGTCTCTCTGCTCTCTTCCCGGATGACTCTGCTGTTTCCCTGTTTGATAAAACCAATTCACATTATCGATCTGTGAAAGCCAGGGAATAAAACTGCCATCCTTTGCATTTCTCTCCGTGCAGCATCTCTCTTTGGAGAGGCAATCTTCAAAATTAACTGTGAATGGGTTCCCCCGCGGAAGCAATAGCTGCATTGGCCCGAATGTGTCACTCTAGACTGATAGAGTCAACACTGCAGAGGCTTTAGGGAGCAAATTGTTCAGATTTGAAAGAAATCATGCTACTRAAAGTGACAGGAGCTCCTCACTCAGTCCTCTGAAGGGAAGCTGCCTCCTCTGGAGCGCTGGAGGTAGAAAATTACGGACAATTAAGCAGACCTCGTTGAAGTGTTTGGGAAAATGGTTAGCGGTAAGGCATCGCTAATAAATGCTAACCGCGCTGGAACTGTTAGAGATGTCTCATGCAAAAAAAGTCTTTCCTAGTGAAGAAGAGGTGGCTTTCAGGGTGCAGGGGGTGTTRCTACATATATTGGGAGATCCAAGGTCAAACACTTGCTTCTGCTGCTGCTGTGTAAAACAAAGATAGAAACAATCCCAGCCTGTCCAGGAGTGGGATTAAAATATAAACGATGGCGAGGCACGTGCATGCATCGATTAAGTGGGTTGTGTAAACACCATACACGTTTCTCCCTTTTGGACCTCATGTCTCAATCCGTTATGACTCCCGATACTCAATTCCTTATTATTTTGATACATACAATTTTGAAAGGAAGATTAATTTCATTGCCTCGGATGTAAGTTAAAGAAATGACTAGGTAATTTCTAGAAGAAACTCCTATGTGTTAAACAGATGGCATCACTGAGATAAAGATATTTTGCAGGAGGAGATGGCAAAGATTTTGTGTTAAAATATTCCCAGAATCAGCATGCCGTTCTGCGTACGCAGGAATGGGACCCTAGAATGAAACAATAACGCATAATAAAAATATAGCATAATGCAGACATACATAATGCAGTATGGTATCAGCGTAATACATATACATYGCTTTTTTCAGTGATATCTTTAGACTTTGAGCTGGAATATACTGCTGTTCAGTTTAGAGATGAGGAACCCACCTGTGGGAATCGAGTCACCAACCCCAGAAGGAAGTTTGCCTTTTCAAAGGGATTTTTGGCATCCTGAATTTTTTTATGGGGGTTTTATTTTTAAAAAGACATCTTTCCAGTATGTCTCAAATAGAGCAGTCAGTGATTTTTGCACTGATAAACACAAATCATGCCCRGGTTGTGGATTTTCACCAATTCCCCATTTTGTCTGTTCTTCTCCAGCCGTTGAGATTTTGTCTCACCAGCTGTTGGCATTTTATGTATTTTTTTGGAGGCTACCTKATAGACCTTTTCTACTCTTCATGTCGACGCCGTCTATACTAATTCCCCCACTGCTGRTGCTTGGCTCTGAGATGTAGGAATGGCAAAGGCTAACACATTTAGAGTATCTACATGGTTTAACTACATTGCATTCTCTCCCTTCTGTTTTCCAGATTTATCCAGGAGATAGAGCACGCCATGGAGCTTGGCCCAACCAAGCAGTGTCCGCTCCGCGAGTTCCTCACCATGTACATCAAGAACATCTTCCTCAATCAGGTCCTGGCTGAGATCAATAAAGAGATCGAAGGCGTCACGAAGGCATCTGATCCCCTGAAAATAYTGGCTAATGCGGATACCATGAAGATCCTAGGTGTGCAGCGGCCTCTTCTGCAGGTAGGAGCTGAGTGAACTGCCAATACATCCCTTACTGAACATATCTAGCCACCACCTGGCTATATATCCAATGAGGAAAGACATGGACCTGCTCAAACGGGTCCAGAGGAGGGCCRTGAAGATGATCAGGGGGCTGGAGCACCTCCCATATGAGGACAAGCTGAGAGAGTTGGGGTTGTTTAGCCTAGAGAAGAGAAGGCTCCAGGGAGACCTTACAGCAGCCTTCCAGTGCTTGAAGGGGGCCTACAGGAAAGATGGGGARGGMCTYTTTATCAGGGAGTGTAGTGATAGGACGAGGGGCAATGGCTTTAAACTGAAAGAGGGTAGATTTAGATTAGATATTAGAAAGAAATTCTTTACTGTGAGGGTGGTACACTGGAACAGGTTGCCCAGAGAAGTTGTGGAYGCCCCATCCCTGGATRTGTTCARGGTCAGGTTGGGTGGGGCTTTGAGCAACCTGGTGTAGTGGAAGGTGTCCCTGCCCRTGGCAGGGGGGTTCGAACYCGATGATCCCTTCCAACCCAAACCATTCTATGATTCTATGACCCCCAAAATTTGTCTCAACGTTGAGTCTGTAACYGCGATCTATTCCAGTGTCACTGCTAGTATCGTCTTTCCTCTTCCAGCCTCTGTATGCAGGTAGGTAAGTACGCGTAYGTCAAGCGCTCTTATGTTTTGCTTGTGCAGGAGGGTATGTCTCTTGCTAAATATGTCAAGTTAACAGCAATCTTTGCATCTTGCTGGGCACGTGTCATTATTAAAGCACCTTGTAGCCACCRTGACAAATCGTTACCAGCTTTCTTCAACCCCTACCACAAAAGTTTATTTTCGAGATTTTCAGTGTGTGCCTCCCCTAGAAGTTCTGGGGACACTTGCAAATCATAGAGCTGTGTCATCGGACTAAATACACGTGCCAAACTACCAGGAGGAGCAAAGATGAGGTCTGCTGCCTCCCAAGTGCAGCGTGTTTGTGATTGATGTGATGCTGTTGCAGCGAGGAGGCTGTGTTGCTTCCTCAGCCAGATGAGAGAGATTTGAGAGATTTGGCTTTGAAGTTAGAGTATTTATATGAGAAGTCTCTTTTGAAACAGCTTTTTTGAGCTCTAATGTGGAGTAGTGATAATAGCAACAAGCACAGTTCTCATCACAGCTACACGGGTAGCAGGACAGTGTGGAAGCCCCCCAAAAAATTCTGGATTATAGGTGTTGCATGGGACTGAAAGGAGCGAACTGACTGTCAGCTCTGACTCTTGCTGTGATTTGGGTCAAGCTCTTTTAATCCTTTTAAATTATTCCCTCTTATCTGTAAAATCGTCTCCTCAGGGATGAATAATATTGGCAATGTTCTTAGGAAGTAGCACACATCTCCCAAGGTTTATATGGCTGCTTTCTATCTTAGTTTATATTTGTAAAATACGTGTATGTTATAATGATATATAATAACAGAAAGAACTATTATTATAGTTATTATTTGGGGGAAGTTGTTAGGATTTTTGCATGTATTAATGGTCACTAACACTATGCCTGTCTGGGTGCCGTGGGTATGGGATGGTTCTTACAGAGGCAAAGCAAAATCAGATTCCAGCGGAGAGTTTTCAGAAGTCTTTAGAGGGGAACAGCTTCCTTAGAAGCAGGGGGAAAGTTTCTTTACATGGTTTAGAAAATCTCAATGAGTTAAAATGATGTTTTGGAGCAGCACAGCATCCCTGAACAATTTTCTTCCCAAGGTAGAGCTTTACCAGCCTTCTCAGAAGCTCAGTTATCAAAACCRAAAAGTGGAGGAATACAACCCGTTGTAAATAATTACCAACATAAACGTTGTTTCAGCCTCAGTGTTCACAGAGCATGCAAGACGAAAGATGAGAACAGAGCATTGCCCCAAGAGCAGGTTTTGTCTGGATATCTCGTGTTGAGCCCTCTCATGAGCTGAAGGTGGATTTGATGGCATTTGTCTTTTTTTTTTTCCCTTGGCACTGCAAAACTAATGCCGATCAGGTGTAAGATGTAATAGTAAAAATGCAGCAGGAACGGTCACGAAACGAGAGCAGAGTGTTGAAAACAACTTTAACGAGAGCAGAAGGGTTTTGTAGGTCAAGAACTCTCCCGCCTTGGCTGAGCGGGGATGGCAGGAGCACAGCGGAGAGGGGCTGCGCTGGGAAAGAAATTGCAAAGTACACCCTCATTTTGCAGTTATCTGCAATGCCGGTAATTCCTCACCGTTGCRAGTGCCTAGGAAAAAAGAAATACGCCGAATCTGTGACACACGTAGAAGTCTTCCAAGACGTGATTTTCAGAACGGGGTTGAAAAAAATAAATTTTAGGGCACTTTTGGCTTCCACAACAGGAAAAATATCTGAAGATTGAAATGATGAGTTACAATAGAAAGCAAAATTCTACTTATTCACAGTCTGAGGAGTCCGTTGAAGGTGTTATTTGAAGTTCGTTTTGAGAGATCTGGAAATAAATAGGTAGATTCTGTGTTGTGTTTTGTATTGTTTGCCTTTCTTTTGTTTTCTCTTACGAGAATTAAACTGAATGAGAGCCCAAACGCAGCCTGCGCAGGCGTCTGACCTTATTGAGAGCTGAAAATACTTTATGGTAATATTAACACACAAGCTTTGGACCAGGACCATGGAGGTTATTAACCTTACAAATTTGTTTTGGGTTCTTAACGYGATAATGTATTTTTGTGGATTGTAGCTTCATTTTTAGCCATGAAAATGTGTTCTGTAATACCAATATATTTTCTTAAAGTTCATTTGGGGTTGAAGAATCAGAATGGCTTGGAATTTTCTCATCCAGTTCCTATAATTTGTTTCTCATGATGGATGGAAATCATTTTGAACTGGAATTATTCTTGGTCAAAATGTACATGGGCAGAAGGTCTGCCTGTTCCTGACATTATAGAYGGGTAATTTTGTGAAAGAGAAGAAAAATTGCAGCCTCTTTGAACCAAGTCATCCAAATAGCTCCCTAAAATAATTTTATTGATTTTACATTAAAAGGAAAAAAAGGCTATTTCTGCATTGACAGTGCTGGAGCCTKAAATTTTTGCCCTCATCACCTCATGGTGCGATGAAAATATAGAGTGTAGCGTGAATGAGCYTTGCACCTCTCTCCATTTGCTTTTCCTGCCTTGTGTCATTGCTGGAGGGGTTCGTGGTTCAACCATCCCACTCCTTTCTATCCTGAAGATCTTTCTGAAGCTTCTGCGGCAGGAGCTGGCGCTGTGATTTGAACACGACTCAAGGATTTATCAGTTCCCACTGCACAGGCTGATAATAGTTGCTTTTTGATAACTATCAGCACATGTTTGAACTGAATTAGCTTATAGATAAAGAGGTTTTCTAGCATCCTATGCCATCATCTCACAGATGAATCATCCATTTCTCTAAAGATTATGCTTTTAAAAAAAATTGTAGCCGCCTTTGTAAATATTGCATTTGAGTAGGAGGATGGTCTTGTTTGCCATTCTTCCATCCTTAAATGTAAAATATTGTAAATCCGTTTCCTTTTMAGAGTGACTGAATAACCATGAAACTAATTTGTCTCAAAATTATTCCGCATTAAACTTCATGCTGTAATTGTTTAAATCAATACTAAATCAGGTTACAAGCAGCTCAACAGCTTCTTATAGCCTGTTCTTGTACGGTTCATGTCGATGTGATAAATCTTTCCAGCTAGGTGGTCACTACTAATACTGGCCTTAAAAATAGAATAGAATCATAGAATCATAGAATCGTTTAGGTGACTCACGTTTGATCTGAAGGAAACAGTCACACATTTGAGTTCTCTGTAGCCTATTAATCCCTGCAGTCGTTGGGTATCTCTTCTGTAGGTAGGTGCAATCTTGCATTGGAGTCAGCCGGAATCCGTATAACCCTTGTTTGTTCAGTGCTGAATCCAGGTTAATATCTCCCATCTCTCATGACCTGAGTCTCAAGACCATGCTGGTCTTGGCCATGTGGTTTCTATCTAGAACATGTGAGAACCTTTCTCCTGTTTAAACAAACTTTTTGAGAGCTGGTAAAATCACAGCTGCCATACCTGCAACATGCTGTATTAGAAATTAGCACCAYAGAGAAATGTAAAAGCCTAAGTCTTGACTGAAAGCAGTGAGAGTTGGGTGCAAAATGTCTTTGATCGTGGTCCTACSTGAGACCACCAACTTGTTTTTTTCACCTCAAAAAGTATCTGTTATATGACAGCTATTTTTGGCCCATACCAACCTAGACTGGATTTGAACTTCATAAATATGGGTTACCATTATTGCCATATCTTTAATAACCATTTTTTTAGTATTTACATGCCCAGTATCATAGGAACATAATGATGTTAGTTGGAAGGGACCTCTGGAAGTTGGTCTCATCTGCCTGGACCTCTGGCCCAGAACCAAAGTCTGGYGAACACCAGATCAGGTCAGTTGTGGCTTTGTCTCAGAGTCTTGAAAACTTCCAGAGGTGGAGATCCTCTGGGCAACGCTTCTGCATTACTCTTCTACTGGAAAGCTTTTTCCTAGCCACAATTTTTGGCTGCTGTCCCTTATTATGTCACATGTATGATACATAGAACAGACCAGGAGTCTTCATTTAAGTCACGTATTATTTTCATTTGTGGAAATGTGAAGCCTACACGCAGTGCAGCTTTTGCGTCTGTAAGGCACATTAGGTGTGAAGCAGAATAACTAATGCAATGAGCACATTATGGCCTTCACACTTCTACCTGTGGTTGTACCTTGTTATGGCTGATCTCTAGTTTAAATTATTTCGGTATTATTAAAATATACCTCCCCGTTTTGTGCTRCTAGGGTCAGTCTAGCTACAATGGTCTTGATAGTACTAGAGATGAAAGTGTGTATGGAGGGGTTGTGTCAATGAGTCTAATCAAAAGATGTTACCGGCAAAACAGACCAGTTAATAAAAAGAGATCACCCAGTCTTGTATCTGTTAGCAATTACATTGTGGTTTTGATTTTCAAGAATTTAATTTAATTGGTAAAACTTGCTATTCAAAGACTGCCTTTCTAACACAGCTTTATCTCTATATCTGTGTCTTTGTAGTGCATCAGCCAACGTTGCTCCTAGGGACCAAGAGCTAATACTTCAGGGTCAATTCATGTCATTTCCTTTGCTTGCTCAGGGTTGTGTCTGCCAGGTTATTTTAGAAGATGACCTGAGCAGGGAAAACTCTATTTCCAACCTTAAGCTCTGGGTTTGAGTAAAAGCGATGACCATTGCTCTGAACGTCCTTGGGAACCAGAAGCTTCAGGTTGGAAAAGCACAACCTTCTGAGCTACTGGTGCGGAGGAACCTGGCTGGAACGGGGTCAAACCTTGTGTTTTCAGGGTGGGTTGGAGGGTGCAGACCGGCTGCTGTCTCTTTTGATCTTTCTGCAGCAAGATTTTTTGGTGGACAAGCTGGAGAGAATAATGGTTTCTGACACATCTGCTGACAAGGACTGAACTGCGTTAGCACTCTGTCAATCCCATCTTCTAAGAGCTGCCTTTTTTGAGACCTGTTTGGCTTTACTGGCTATCAAAGGCATCCTCATTTTTTGGCCTGCATGGGAAGAGCAGCGGGCAGTCAAGGGGAAGGCGGATATCTGCATGATCAACGCGAATCCGCGGGGATCAGCGGCTCTAAGGGAGCAGAAGGGGCGTTAAGCCCCTGAGGTCACCCTGGGAGCTGGAGTGGGTGCGAGGAGAGGTCAGCTTTGCCTCTGTGTGTTTTCTGTCTCTCTCTGGTTTTTCTGGTCATTAGTTTCATAAGTGGGACTCTAGCCAAAGTGGAGAGAGAAACATACTCCAATTCTCGCATGCTGGAGATGGCCTGGCAAAAAAAAAAAAAAAAAAGAAAAAAGAAAAAAGGGAGCAATACAAAATAGCTGTCACTGTCTTCTTGAAGATTGACATCTCACTAGCAGGTCCTTGTCTGTGTCATTGCAATTCCCTGTACAGCTTTTGGATTAATCCTGTCTCCATAGATGCAGTATCTGTTGAGCTGGTAGGGCTTTTATCCCTTTTCTTTTGCTCCTGAATTAATATGGGATTTTAGGGCGATGGGAGAAACTACATGCATAGTCTGCTTCAGTCTTTCCCAGTCTTTTTGATAGGATTTTATTTTAAAATCCTGCAATCGTCATGCATGCAACAATTTCTAGCTTGGCCAGAAGTCAACGGGATCGTGCGACAATTCATGTAGGGAGTCTGTGGGAGATGCACCAGCGTGGTGCTGGGAATGCCTCCGGGATGCTGAGCCCATCAGCTCCAACTGCATCGGTGAGATGCAGGGGAGCATCCGTATCTCGCAGGATTAACCCTTTTAAGGGACCTTTGCTGTCGTGGCATTTTCACTGTTCACCCTCACCTGTGCGGCTGTTTTTCAGTGGCAGTTCATCGAGTACTCGCTAGACTGGTAAAACCACTAAAACTTCCCTGGAAGTTATTTTACTTTTAATTTTTTTCTTCTTGCAGTCATCTTTTTTTTTTTCAGAAGTTGGGAGTAAACCACATGTATCTGCCCCAGCCTCGGTCACAGGCCTTGATTGATTATTTTAATTATCAAAACAGCCCAGACAGGCTCCTTCAGCAGTAGTATTGCGCTCATAAATCCTCATTTTGCCTCACATGGCTGAGCCCACATGGCTGCTGTCAGAAACAGCCCCTCTTATCATCTGTCCAGAGGAGAAGCCATTTAGCTTGGCCACCCTCCTGTTTGTTTAAAGCTTAAGCTACATATTTCTCATTTGCAACCTCGTTAAGCGTACGGCATCCGTGGCAGGAGAGCACGTCCCTGGGATGCAGAGGCAGAGCTGGCCTTCTCGTTAACCCGAGGGTGCTTCCAAAAAGTAAGCGTGAAGTCTCAGATACAGCTACCACAGAGGTGATGCTTCACCCAGCTTTCCTCTTTCCCTCCAGCTGCCTTTTTTCCTAGGTGTTTCTTCAATTTTAAACCAGTGTTTTGACTTCGCTAGGGTTGTTYCTGTGATGGATGACCAGCTCGAGAGTGTCCAGGAGGCTCTTAGCATCCACTTGTACCTACAAAGGCAAAGTCTGATGAACTGCACTTAAAGGAGATCCGTATCGCTCCATCACCAACAGCCCTCCAGGAGTTTCTTTCATAAGTATCTTTCCACTGCAAAAGTTTAATTATTTGCTTTTTCGAAACACAGCAGTGGTAGARTTTGGGGTCTTGGTTGGGGTTTTTTTGACTCTCTGTGCACCCATTAGCTGAAGGTTGTGTCTCTCTATCACAACAGCRCAGATATTTTTTCCCTTTCCTCTGCTTGGTTCGCTTCATGAATCCCAAATCCAGTCTGTAACACAATCTCCTGCAACGCACTTTGTAGATGGCTTCAAGAGAAGAAAGTTGCCTGTGTTCTTGCCAGGCTCATTGAAAGTCACATTCATTTATTTTTTTCCTTGCATTTGAAGCCTGGGCCCATTTCATTTAGGAAGAATAACTCTAATTCCTAGTTTTTGAAATGTTTTCCTAATCAGAATTGCTGCATGAGAAGAGCCATCGCATTTTAAATAATTGATGGCTACTTTATTGAGTTGTCAGCACTAATTCATCCTCCTTTTGAAGTGCTCGGATGTTCAAAGGAGTAATTCTTTTACAACGTGCTCATTTTTTGAAGAAAAGTTCATTTTTATAATTACTTTTCTTTTTCCACTGCAGAGTGTAATTGTAGCTGTGCGGCAAGGGGGAGGGATGGAGTACCTTCCAGCTCACGCAGGCTCTAAAATGCCTTTATTACTACTTTTGCCGCTAATTTCTCTGCYTCCCTCCTTTTGCAGAGGTTTAATTATACCTGTTTTAAAAGTGCATTTTGAAATATGACACCAAGTTCTCACAGAGAACAAAAGAGAGATTAATCTATTGTTAAAAGGGAAGGTAAAGAAGCTCTGGGGTTTTTTTGTCAGGGGCTGCCCCTCCCTGACAAGCARCATTCAGTGGGAGGATTGCAGAGAAGTAGCTGTGGTTTTGAAGGAAGGGACTTGTCAACAGGAGAATTAAAAAATGAAAAACAGATGCAGAGATGCTGYGATCAGAGTATTCCTTCTTGCACAGAGCGCTGGCAGAGAGGAAGGTTCTTTCTGGAGCCTATAAACTTTGCTAGCAGTTTARAGGTTAATAGCACTCTAAATTATATCTGAAAGAATTGAGGGAAGGCAGTAAATTAAAAGTTTCCCCTCTTGCTACTAATCTGTAAATAGATCCTTTCCATTTCAAAAAAATAAAATAAAATAATACTTTCGCTCATGCACACAAGGCTGTCAGAATGGTAATTTTTTTGCAAATGATCTGCTTTTGCGCTGTGATTTTTACTTACTTTACTTTACTTTACCRCCGTACAGAGGGTAAAAGCTTTTCCCTTGCGTGACCCGTGCAGCGGCACCATAAAGCTGTTGGGTGGTACCAAGTTCTGCATCCCCAGTTCTGGTCATTATGGGCCTGATCCAGGACTCACTGGGGAATTGAAAGCATTGGGATGGGCTCTTTAATTAAAATATTCAGGGACCTTGTGTCTCTGTAAAGTAAACTGCTGCGTGGAGTGAAAATARAGTAAAATGATACAACTCTACAGGAGAGCCCTGCCCCGGGCTGTGTTCTATTTTAATTAATTAGGTGCTGATTATAGCTGCTGGAAAAGGTAAAGACAAGAGAGAATTGAAAAGCATTGTATTTGWGAAGATGGTATCCTAGATTCTGTTCTCAGCTGACCTTGAAGTCAATGGAGTTACACCGGATTTCTTCCAMTGCGTGTGAGATGGCATCTGTCCCATTAGCTCTAAATAATGTCCGTAGTCAGCCATTATAAACACTAAAGGACAGAAAAAGGTATGGTCATTCAGCTGCATCCGACCCCTGTTTGCATGAATAGCATCAGCCTCAATAACCTCCTGAGTCGCATACAATTAAAAGAAAAACAAGCTTGAAAATGAAGCAAACAAACCTTCAAGGCTCCAAGGGAGCACCAAGGCACTTCTAGCAGAAGGCACTGAGACTTCTCTGCTTAACTGTATTTTTTCTCATTTCAGGGTGGTGTCAGAAACTGTATTAAGGGCAGGTTGGTGACAGGATGAACACCCCTCTTGGTATTAACATGGCATTTCATATTTAATTCCTGCTCGGTTGTTTTCCATGGCGCTTTATTGGCCACAAAATGAAAAATATTACTAATCACTGTTCTCCTAGTATAGACACTTCAAGATAGTGAAGATGACCCACTTGCCTAGAAGTATTAACTGCAAAAATGTACACGAGCTGGTGCATTAGAGCTCTCATCCAGGTGCTGGTCAAATCATTGATCTGAAAATAAAACTACATGTGTTGTGGGTCTTCCTAGAGTTACTTGAAGAACTGTTTCCCATCCTCTACGTAGAAACACTTTGACTTTGCTGTTTGTGTTGTCGCTGGTACAACACAGCGTGGTCTGCAAACCGTCAGGGAAGGGTGTCAGGTCCCAGTGGGTGATGTGGGAAAATGGTGCTGTGGTGTAATAACTGCACTTGCAGACTTGTAGGGACGTAGGTTTGGAAGAAATGTTTGGAGAAATCCATTCCCAGATTGGCACAGGTGACCTCATTGTAGAGACCCTCTCAAAACAAAGCTGCATCTGAAAGGTGGCTCTTCTGCTCTTGCTTGCTTCTCCATTTAAAGCCCTTTTTCTCATTCCCAGGTTAAAGGTAGCGGCCAACATTCACCATTTATTTTGCACCTTGGACTCCCGTTGGGTTAAAAGCAATGTTTTGACATTCAGATTCATTCCTTTTAATATTGCTTGGTATTTGGGGATTTTGATTTGATTCCTAGTTCTTCCCGATGGATTTGTGTACGGGATGTGCTTGTTTTCTGGTTTGTAAAGCCAATCACAACCTGCAGGAGTGTGCATAGGATGCTCCTGCAGAGCATCATCCAGTGGGATCGAGTGCACCCTCAGCAAGTTTGCCGACAACACCAAGCCGTGTGGTGCGGTTGACACGCTGGAGGGAAGGGATGCCATCCTGAGGGACCTTGACAGGCTTGAGAGGAGGGCCCGTGCGAACCTCATGAAGTTCAACAAGGCCAAGTGCAAGGTCCCGCACTTGGGTCGGKGCAATCCCAAGCACAAATACAGGCTGGGCGGAGAATGGATTGAGAGCAGCCCTGAGGAGAAGGACTTGGGGGTGTCGGTTGATGACAAGCTCAATGTGACTGGCARTGTGCGCTTGCAGCCCAGAAAACCAACCRTATCCTGGGCTGCATCACAAGAAGCGTGGCCAGCAGGTCAAGGGAGGTGATTCTCCCCCTCTACTCCGCTCTCGTGAGACCCCATCTGCAGTACTGCGTCCAGCTCTATGGCCCCGACATAAGAAGGACGTGGACCTGTTGGAGCAAGCCCAGAGGAGGGCCATGAAGATGATCAGAGTGCTGGAGCACCTCTCCTATGAAGACAGGCTGAGAGAGTTGGAATTGTTCAGCCTGGAGAAGAGAAGGCTTCGGGGAGACCTTATTGCGGCCTTCCAGTACCTGAAGGGGGTCTACAGGAAAGCTGGAGAGGGACTTTTTGCAAGGGCATATAGTGATAGGACAAGGGGTAATGGCTTTGAACTGAAAGAGGGTAGATTTAGATYAGATATAAGGAAGAAATTCTTCACTATGAAGGTGGTGAGGCACTGAACAGGTTGCCCAGAGAAGCTGTGGATGCCCCATCCCTGAAGTGTTCAAGGCCCTTTGGGTGGGGCTTTGAGCAACCTGGTCTGGTGGAAGGTGTCCCTGCCCATGGTGGTGGGGGTGGAACTAGATGATCTTTAAGGTCCCTTCCAACCCAAACCATTCTATGATTCTATGATTCCATCTCTAGTGCTCAGTCTGAACTGTAGGAAGAGTGGCAAAGCAAATAATAATAATAATAGTAACAATAGTAATAATATTTCTTACATTGGTAGGGCTTGGGGAGTAGCCACATGCTTTAGAAAGGTGAACTGTCTTGCTTTTGCAGATAGAAGAGTTTATACCACAACAGAGGTGTGGGTGTTGGGTGGGGTCCTCAAAGAGTTAACAAAAGGGCTGTCAAAGAGTGACCAACAGCCCATGGCTTCCTAATTATCATAGCCTCTTCAAATCAGTGGACACGCTACGTTTAAGAAATGTCCCTGCTCAGAGCAACATCAAATGCTTCTGGCCATGATGACGCTTTTTAGCCCTTCCTATGAACCATCTGCCAATAACCACTGGAAGGAACGGGACTTACAGCAATCGCCACGCCGCAAAGCAGAGACTGTGGTCTGAACTATTCAACAAAAAACAAAAAAAAAGAGAGGAAAAGAGAGAAGAGGTTAAGATTAAGCAGCTGATGCTCTGAAAATAAGAACCTGCTGTTTGATCAGGGAGGAGTATCCATGACAAATGGACTCAGGCCAGCAGGATCTACCCGTTGTTGAGTGCAAACCAACAAATAGCTGGAGGATGTCAGGGCTTACTTGGTCTTTTAGGTTCTTAGAAATAATTTGGCAACACTTGCATGGTTTGTCAAGCCAGCAAAATCTCGTTTAATTGAAATGAATTGCCTGTGTCTATATAAATGCATGTTGAAGTTTCTGTATCGCGGCCTCAAACCGGTCGTACGGGCTGAGCATCTCTTAATTGCATTCAGCGTTGCATTTCACAGCTGGGCTAAAGAGCGGCCAGAAAAGCTGCTTTCCATCAAGTCAGGTTTCAAGTGAGGGGGAACAAGTCCTTCTGCTAATTTTTACATTAATAATTCACCAGGACCATAGCACCGGAGATACAAAGAGCTGGTTGAAGTTTTGAAAAGGAGAAAAAGACTTTTMAAATCCAAATGTTGATTTGACAGTGAGCTAATGCAAAGAGTTTAACCCAGGAGTTGATAYGCTCAGGCAGGTATGTTTGGGTGTCTGCAAAGATGTGAGCTTCACAAATAAACTCAATTTTTGATATAATGGGAGTAGGAGCTCTTGAACATTRAAATAATCCAGCCTTGAAGAGAAGGCAGCATTTAACAGCACCTTCACTTTTGTTTTGCTGAACATTGGTCTTATCCTGACATGTTTTTGTAACCTTTAAAAAAAATGAAAGAAATTGCCCTAATGGAGCCAAGAAAGCAAAATCCCTTGATAATCTGCAGCTAAGTTAGTGCTCCAACTCCTTTTTACATGAAGTGGAAAGGAAGAATTTTGGGCAGGGCTCAGACAATGATGATCTGCAGCAGCACGAAACCTTCCAAAAATAGTCTAGAATACATATATCTATATATTTTATCTTATTTATTTATTTATTTATGGTATCTCGAGCTTGAGCCCCAAGGCACTGTGCTGATGGCATTGGCAGGTTGTCGTTGGAGTAGACGTGAGGGTTTGAACCCCCTTGAGATCTTCTTCTCCAAATATTCGGTGGTAGGCTGGTTTGAGCTACCCTCGCTTYTGTGCAATGTGCCTTTCCCCCGTGCTGTTCCCCCAGACTCCTCTTTTGGTATTTTTACGTGGGTATCAGCTTGGCTTTTTTCTTTTAAAGTGCGTTTCCACCCTGTGTCGTTTGGCACTGATCCATATTTAGGTAATGAGAGAGRTTGTTTTCCCTCTGATGAGGAAAATTATTTTAAATGTTTTTCTTCTAATAGGTTAGCAAGTGTTGAAATTGATGTAATGAAATAATGACAGGGGAGCATCTCCCTGTGAGTTTACTGCAGTGGTGAAAAACATGCTTCTTGACAGGCTTCAGATTTTTCTTCTAGGTTTATTCCCTTGCACTTGCTCTTTTGCTTTGCTTTTAATAATCAAACAGCTCTTGAAGGCGTAGGGTGGCCTCAAGGAAATACTCTTCAAGTCCAGTCTATCTCCACTAGCCGGTACTATCTACACCAACCTCAGCTACCGGTAGCAGATCTGTACTTGACCTCTTGCTTTTGCAGGAGATGGTACACATCATCGCCTCTTCCCTTCCCCTTTTCCTTCCCTAAAACCCCAGTGACTGGTTACAACTTGTAGCTGTGACATAATTCAAGGTTATTTATAGATTATTCCTTACTTGCCTTCTTTAGTTGCATCGTTTCTTGCAGGTATGGTGGTAGCACAAGGCTTCAAGAGAGATTTGAATGAAGGTGGGGGTGACCTGCTGGCCAGTGGAGGATTTTCCATGCATAAGAAATCATAAAAATCCTGAAATCRTTATACTGGAGATAGATAAATGACACGTTCAAGATTAGTGTTGATACCAGAGGAGGACACAACACAAAAGCAGGCAGCGGTGTAGTGGCCAGGAGGGATCAAAGCATGTCTGGCTGAGGAAGCCGTTCAGTTCCCATCCCTACCGTTGATTTATTTTGACCGTTCAACTTTTTTAAGAGGCTGCTAAAACTCAGCTCCTGGTCCAAGTTGTGAGATAATCCTTTCTGTTTTTGTACTGGACTCTGGAGGAATGGAAGGGAACTTGGGAAACAGCCGGTTGGAAAGTTCATGTCAGCGCAGGCGAGGAGCAGGTATTTACAGAGCGGCTTGACAGCTGAGTTTGTCGAACAAGCTCAGGTCAAAATCAGCTTGTCTGGATGTGGGTTTTTTTACATCTAATTGAAGGCGCTGACTTTGGGTTGCATGCATTGCTGGGGAAAAGGAGCTGGTTTTAGTTTGGTTGATATTCTGACAGTGGCTTCATGGAGCAGGTCAGTGCAGGCAAGGTCTAACGCAGGAAAAAAAGTTGTGGCAGAMGTTTGTGGATCTCTCTGTAAATCTTTGCTTTTGGAGATTGACATCCGCAGGCGAYGGGGAAAATTTCCAGAGGCAGGAGTGGAGAAAGGCAGTATTTGGGAGCTGACAGCCTTCTGCGGGTGGACGTTCAATGAGAACATCGTCTCCAGAAYGTGCTGTTAGCTATCCAAGGCCTCTTCCCTGCCTCATCTCCCACCTCGCTGAACGTGTCAGACCGGCCAGTCCACAACTGCTTACTGGACCCATATGCTTGCAGTAATTAAACATAAAGGTCATTTACTACAAGTAGTTCRTGCCCCCAAATTCTTTTTTTTTTGTTTAATAGCATAATAAAGCAGGCGCAGTCCATTTTTAAGGACCTTTATCATGGTAAAAATAGCAGTCAAATTGTAATTTAAAGTATTTTTCACTTCTGTGATCTGTTTTTTTCAATCAGGTAACTGTCCATATCTGCTCTCTCTTAGTTTTTGCATCGGTTTATGATCGTTTGAAGCCTCCAGCATCCTTCCTGGTTTATTTTTGTGTACCACACTCTTAGGAAAGGAAAATGAAAATAGAAGGAGCAAAGAAAACTTGAATACTGTAATTGCTTTTTCRATCAATTTTAGAGTCCTGCTGTAGGAACAATATGCAAGAGCATTTAAAAATATGTTTATGTTTCCAACTTATTGCAGGAAAATACTCAAATCTCTTTTCTGCCGTCTTCTAACGTAGATATCCTTGGTGCAGCAAATTATTAAATTGATGGTGAGAATATTTAGGTAAGGCCGGTGGAAATTGGTCAATAAAAGCSTGCTTTCCGCTGACCCTTTGGAGACCTTTTGTGTATTTTGCTGTAAATGGATTAGCACCATYTTTCTTGGGTGACTTTTATAAATTGGTTCTGGGCGAGATATGCAGGGTCACAACACAGGGTGAAACCCTCACTTTCTTTATTCAGAGTTTACTCCACAATTGCTCACTGGATTTTCCTTAGCTAARGAGGTCTGCGAAGGCAAACATCAGGATTTGTCCCGTTCCCAGCATTCACAAGCAGCTTTGCGGATCGCCAGCGTCGGGAAATGGGAAGGGACGTGTGTGTCGGTGGTGGCCACAGGGCTACGCAGTTCCTGGAGCGGAGAGGAGAGGCTTAAAGGTGGTGGTTTCAGGTTCGGGAGAGAGGAGAAGGGACCACATATTTGTATAAGTGCCTGATTACAGCCCAGTTCATGATGTTGCCA
Source organism: Oceanodroma leucorhoa (assembly GCA_030449065.1). NCBI lineage: Eukaryota > Metazoa > Chordata > Aves > Procellariiformes > Oceanodroma > Oceanodroma leucorhoa. Next base: position 17,434,513 of record JASVER010000009.1, read on the forward strand.
TTTGAGTCTTCCCTATGATAAGGAAATTCCAGGGATGACTCAAAACCCTTCGTGTTCAAGGTTTCCCAAAAACAAAAAGAGGTTTTAAGCAAAAATAAATACTCTAGTGCCATAAGTGACATCTACTTTTTGGGAGTTACTAAATTACGATTTTAAAAACCCGTTGGCAGAGTGTGCTGGGGATGGTTGGGGCTGGGTGCTGGTACCCTGGGCAGGCAGGGAGAGGGAAGATGCAGCGCTTCMACTCTAAATTGATGGATATTGGGACAGCTTAAGGCTCAAGCAGTTGGAGACCTGTAACTCAGRACTAAGGTGTGTTGCCAGACGAAGGTAAATGAGTCTGGTAATGCGTGCCAAGCACAGGTTTGCCCAAAGGACATCTCTAACTAATATTTTCATCATCACTTGCATCCACATTCATTTAAAGCGGGGATAATGAGATTTCCGTGTCTCCTATACATCCTTCACATTTAAGTCAAACAAGTCAGCAAAAGAAGATTGAATACATTGTAGTTAATGAGGCTACGTTTTGGGTAACCACAGAATGACAGAGGTGGGTTTTCAGAATTGTGTCGTTCACAGTGATTATTATTTAATGTGTTTATTAGCATGTTGATGAAATTTAGGTGCAGCTGTTAGAAAACACTTATGAAACTACTGATGTTGGGTTTGTGTGAGACAGAATAATGTTTTGTTTTCAGTTCTTCTGATTTTATTAGAAACAAACTGTTTTTAAAAAGCATCTGATGTGGGTTCTGTTTGCATTTCCCCAGAGCGTTTGTTGCTCTGCTGCATGGTTCAAATAATGCGACAGAAGGAGCCATCAGGAGTTCTCACTGGGGGTGGGATAACTACTTATCTCCAAGAGGAGCCCAGTATCGCCCAAGGAGTCTTCAGATCTGAAAGAAGTGTATTCAGGAGGAGTCTGGGGGACACAAAAACACGTTCTGGCTTCCTGGAGCAGATTAGGCATCGCTGAGAAGCTGGCTGAGAGCCTGGCCAGTGCAGGACTGTGTCCTAGTARTGAAATCACCCACCTGCCTGCCTGGCCCCGTGTCCCCTACTGGCATGGGATAATGAGAAAGATTAAAAAAAATCTGGCAAGCTGTAATGCTATCGTATTGATGCTTATGGGCTTATTTCTCCTTTCTTTCTTCATCTCTTAGAAAGCCTACTTGAGCAGCGGTGTTTCCCACAGCAGTGATGTCTGCCCAGTATAATCTTAATGCAGTAGAGCTTCCTTGTGGTCATTCTCACATTTTCTATCATACTGATGTTTTTCAGTAAAAAATGTGCCTTATATTTTTTTAAATTACCTCCTGTGAATTTTAAAATTCAGTATCACAACAGTGCAGATTGGGCCAGTGTCTTCTGAAAGCTCTAATAAACATGTGGCAGCAAATTAAAATTACATGGCTGAATGACTGACTGCCCCCAGCCATCTGCCCTGCCCTTCAATGGTTGTTGCTGGAAAGGTGAGGATATCCAATCCACTTGTGAATCAGTTGCTGAAAACCTCTGTTTTCCACAATATTTTCAAGCAGACATACCCTGRTCTCGGTTTACCTTAATATGATGTGGAGTGCTGTGAAGGTTTGGGAGAAGATTCACAGGTGGGTGAGATATCCTTAGATCATGCTATCAAGTGGAGTGGAGGAGATGGCTTGGCCATCAAATTTTAATCTATCACCTCATCTCTCAGAGCCCCTGAAGATTTTGAGATCTGCGCTCCTACRTGCCATTGGTGGGAGCAGGACACTTGGCTCCTCGGAAAATCAGAGCCGTTGTATATTCCATGTTGAAGGTTGTCAGATTTGTGTCCTGCTCGCTCCTTTTCAGCCCTTGAACTTTCAAGARATTTTTTAATCTGACCCCATGGCTTGGACAGCAGGCATATTTGTATGGCAAGTGTGGTGCTGTAAAGATGTTGTCTACGCTTTGACTCTTYTCTAGAAGTAGAATTTGGGGAACATAAGAGTCTTCTACCATAAGAAGACTTAYCCAATCTTCCCTTCCATCTTGGGCATGGTCAGCAAGAAGTGCTGTTGGAGCCTGCCGTAAAAAATAAATAAATAAAATAGACTGCGGGAAATCTTCCCTATTCATTAGGCTTCATCATGGTCTCTGATAGTTCAGCTCGATCCCTAAACACTGCGTGCAATGTCCTTTCCAAATCACATTAAGTCTGACAGCTCTGGATTGCCTTGAAAGATGTGTAAACGGTCAGCCCCGTAGTGGATGCCGCCGAAACCCGTGCCTCCCTGATACCTCCCGTCGCCGAATCTAATCACGCGCTCCCGTGTAAGTGAATTCTACGCCCTCATTACGCGTCGAATAAAAACTATTTGCTTGTTTCTGTTTTGAATTRCCGGTAATTAATTGAGAGTCCAGCGAGGTGCGAAAATAGGTCTGATATTTTCCCTCTAGGCTGGATTTAGAAGCACAGTGCTGAGGGTCCTCTTGGGTCGTGAAGTCCCGGTCCCTGCCATCAGATGAACAGCATCATATAATCTGCTTTTCATAAAYGTATTAAGTCTGTCTTCAAAGCAGCCAGGCTTTCATTCCCCATCGCTCCTGTTGAAGGGTATGTAGAGTTATATTGCTTTAGTGCTTTACTATTCCTCTAATTCCAAGCAATAATAACACTCAAAGCTGTTTATCAGTGCCTGCTCATGCAGGCTGCTGAGTTTGATCCACCTGAACTTTGCCGTCTCTCCCTTGGGGCTGCAGTGGYGTAGGGAACTTGGAGTCATCTGCAAAGGCATCTGCTCAGAGCTACTCACCTTTCTGCAGCTCAGTAATGAATAAATTAAACAACACGAGATTTGATACAGAGGCTTAAGACAATCTTCTTCAGTTGTAAGTGGGACATTTTCAGTGGCAATACTTTTGGCTGTCTCTTGGGCAGTTTTTGATCCAAAACTTTGCATCTTGCTCTGGGACTTGATTTTAGTAATTTTTTCTTAAGGAGTGGACCGACGAAACCTTTTCAGAGGCCTGTATTTATTTAGCAGGAGCTTGAGCTCTTTTTTTGAAGGACTCGGGCTTRTTATAAGCCATTTCCAACTTCCTGGTCACAAAGTGCGGTCTTAGCAACCATGGTTTGGAAGGACTTCCAGATTCGGTAGTGAGGAATGCTTTATTTTTGTGATAACTGAACTACTCAGCATCACCTTGAGCACTTGCCCTCAGCTACTTTTGTTCCTTGAGGTCTACCAGAGAACAYTCTCCGCCTTTGAATTCCTCAAGCCGAATGTGTGTCGGTGAGTGAGATGACTCRTGGGTGAATGGGACACGGGAGCGAGGAAGAGATTTATCTGACATGGGGTGATGGATGTGCTGTGCACGTTCTCCTTCTGCCTTCGCTGCCAGCTGTGGTTGTGCAGCACTTCATGGGCTTTGCTGTCTGCCCTGAACCAGCTCTCTGCTCACGGCTTGGAGACAAATAAGAGAGGGTGAGAAAGGACATTTAGGTTAGACATGACACCCCTTAATCATGGACAATAAGACTGTATGGGCAGGACAGCAGAACTCTTTGCTGTATCACTTGCGCTACTTATCATAGAATCATAGAATCATTAAGGTTGGAAAAGACCTCTAAGATCATCGAGTCCAACCAATTCAATTCATGSTTGTCCGTCAAGATGCTGAATTAACAGAGGACTTAGGCATTCTCAGGCTGTCTGAAAAGTGGTAATGGAATAATTTTTTACCTGTGTATTACTGTACACCATCAAGAGTACCCTTCACTGCAGAAAGCAAATCGTGAGAACGTCTTTGCAGCCCGTGAGGGCCACACTGGTGGTTTTTAGGAGCAGAAGTCTTGCACTAGAAAAAGGTTTCATCCCCGGTGCCACMCAGGTCTAATCTCCCAGGTTTGGGCTTCTCTTCCCATGGAAGTTGCAAAATTTGCCAGCATAGGTGTGGGGTTGGTTTCTTGAAAAACAGAGCTTGGCCTGATTGCTCTCCCTTTTTCAGACAGGGTGCTCTGTAGCAACAGGCAGTGATTCTGCTGAGAGAAGAAAGCTTGAGAATACAGTTTGGGCAAAAAAAAATGAATTTCTCAAGGGTATTTAGTTGGCTCTTCACTTGGGGGGAGCTAAGGAAATTCCTTTTAGAGAGGTTATATAGCCAGATTCATCAGCCTGCTTCATGCTGCTTGAGTGGAAGATGCGTAAATTACAGATTGACCCCGTGTTGCAGTAACGCATCTCCTCTTTAAGCACTTAATATTTAAAACAATTCTTCRCTCTCCAAAAATTCCCATATTTTTTGCCCAGTGGCAGTCCCAAAATGTCTAACTSCTTCCTGCCCTGAACAAACTCCAAACGGGATGACTGTCCCACTTCTTCAACACTTTCACCGCCTCAGCACGTCTGATACACGTTCCCCGTCAGGCCCAGCCGTGGCTTTTTCTGGCTAAGAAGAAAAATRTTTCTCCTACCTAGGAATGAAACAAAAAGCTAAGCAGGTGGTAACTGAGTAGTAACCTGGTAGTAACTGAGCTACTTTAATTTGCTCCTTCTACGTGGAACTGAATCAAATCTCCTGCCATTAATTGCAACAACGTCTTGACGTCGGAGACAAATTTCTCCTCCGCTCTCTTTGCATCCACTCTCTTTGCAGAATTGCATTCTGCTACTTCCAGAGGCAGAAGGACGGCACGAGCGATCTCGAGTGCCACCTGGCTTCCCGGTAAAGCTTGCATTTCATCTGGTTCACTTGTCGGGAATATCGCTCCTCTTAGCAGCATGGCATTGCCAGAGAGATCTTGCAAATATGACAACATTCAAGAGACGAATTATCTCCTTTCGGAGTTAATTTCTGTTTCCCAGCAGGGCTCCGCTGTGACCCTGCTGGGTTTGGAAATGCTGCTGTTTGGTTAATAGATGCATGTTTTGTGGATGACTGTATCTGTGCTCTGCTGGTGCCAAGTTTGGCTTCCTCTGCTCCCTCTCCTTCTCACTTGCAGCCAACATTGCGAGGCCTAAATGGATTTATTCACAGGACAATAACTTGACTGTCATTAGCATGGGGAAAATAATGTATGAGCAAGCGATAAAACAAAATGCTCATTCTCTGCCATCCATAACTGCCTGGGAGGTCTCTTAAAGATGTACTGTAGGGAGCCATCTGCTCGGAAGGGGAGATGGGACTGTCAGGAAATGATACACAAGTTAGAGATGGGAAGGGAAGATCTATAGTATCATCCAGACCATTTGCTGAGCGGGACTGCTCATTACTGCTCTGCCCGCTCTGGCTGGGAATTGAACAATAGCATCTCCGCTGTTATTAGACATCTCTCGTAATGAGCTGACCCAGTGGGTCTTTCATTTCCCAATTTTTTTTTATTTCCCCTCCCCCCCCCCCTAGAATGTGATTTGGGGGAAAAGACGACTTTTTTTTCACTGCCCTTTTGCTGTATTTTGGAAGCGGGATTTTGCAGTTGTGCAGAGCTCTGCGTTTCTTTGCTACGACGGAATTCCTGAGTAGTGAGCAGATGGTTGCTAAACTGCTGAGTAGTTCATTTAGTTCTTTTTGCTCCTTGCAGGGAGCTCAAAGGAGTAGAAATACTCATCACGTAGTGGGGGAAACTGTGAAGTGCAAGAGAATACTTTTTTGCTTTGAGTTTGGTTTGGTTTTTTGGATTAAGGTAGAGGTCTATAGGCAGATGGTGATAAAATACCATAGCAGCATAGTTGGGGTCTTGTCAGCCTGGGTACTGTGCTTGTGAAAGTGGGAGAGGAGAAAGTTGGATGAAGTAAGGGTTCCCCTGACTTGTAATTCAGGGTTTATCTATAGGAGTGTTCCTCGACACATGACATTTGATTTTACAGTGCCGGGCAAACAGGGCAGCTGCCTCCTAACACAAATATTTATCACAGAGCTTGGCCCCCACCCATCCAGACCTTGTTTTATGTTGAAAGGTGTTAGATGGAGCTCTATGAGAGGTTTTCTTTTTCCATCCCTCTCTATGTGAGTAGGACGGTGAAAGTTGCTTTGGCGGTAGCTGTGCCCGTCTATGAGATTCTCTGCAAGTGATTCCATTTCCACACTGTTTTAAGCTGGTGTGGCCAACATTTCCTACTGAAGATGGTCAGTCTGAAAGGGAAAGTGCCCTGCAGGCTAACGGCATTTTCCAGATTCATCACTGCTTCCCAGAAATTGTGGTACGTGAATACGGCTTTCTCGGTTTCCATCCCCACACCATGTCTCACACGTGGAAGCATCCTGCTTCAGAAATGGTCCCACAGTTGGGCCTGTCATCAGGTGGGGTGTGAGTCAAGAAGAGGTAAGTAGGTTTGTTCACGCAGGAGAGAACAGTATTTTAATAGTGTTTAAATTTTGCACCCAGCTTGCAAGTCTCATTGTAATTGCTACTTCTTTTTTGCGAGAATCAAAGGCTGGTGTTGTCTGTTCTCCCATCTCCTGAGCAGAAGAGTTTGTCAGACCTGAATCTCCAGGGGTTTTAAGTGGTCACTCAGTTTTGATTAATGCAGTGTTAATACAAGCTGTCGGATACTTGGAGAGAGCTGCTCACAATCTCCATTCATGAGGAATTTCAAAATAATCCTTTGGGGACATCCAGAGACAGAACTTGATCTCCTTAGTCTTTGATGTGTAGAACACAAGGCTTAATTTATTGAATAAATCACAAGTGATACCGTCACGTGCAATGTATGAGTTTTCTCCTCTCTGTGCTTTTTGGGCAGAGCACTTAACACTACATCTTCCCTGTTGGACTCCAGTGCTGTGTTGTAAGTGCACCTTGAGTTGCCCTTAAATTGGTCAACTCGAACCCTGCTCATGCCACAAGAGGAAATGCAGAAAAGAAAACAAAAGGAATAAATGAAACTATAGAGCTTTTAATTCCTCTGCTTCCTTTTGCAGGAGAAGAGACGATTGATCCTTTTGTGGTTTCCAACTTAGGAAGCTCTGCATAATGCCAAGGGTTTTATAAAATTCAGATTTCACAAGACTAAGGATATTTGGATTCTATTTGTGCGTATAGTCGTATATGTGTGTTAATTTTTACCTCGAGTACATTGCCTCTCATTTCCTAGTGGCTTTGCTTTTTGCTTACTAAGTCGTACCTGGGAGGAGGAGCAGGGGAAGCTGTTCTGGGAAGACCTCAGCTCTACTAAGGTTATGTCTGGAGGTGGTTGCAAGGCATTTTCTTGCTGACTTCTATTGCCATTTCTCCATACTGGCAATGTATTTGTTTGAAATCCTTTGGAAGTGAAGGAGGTCGGGGTTGGGGAATCCAACGTCTCTCTTGTCCTGGAGAGTCTAGTGGTTAGAGCATTGGCCTGTGCAATAGGACATCCAAGTTCAAGTCCTTCTGCTGACTGAATGGTCTAGCAGAAAAACTTCTCTCCTTTCTATTGGTTTCCTAACCACTGAGACAGGCAGAGATCAGTTTTGTCTATAAACAGCATTTCAGCACAGGTCTGTTCTAATGGAAATGTGGAAAAGCTCTTGATTTTGCCCGTTCTATTGCAGGCAACCTAAATGAGAAACATCAGAAGTTGCTGTGAAACCAAATTGTCATCCTCTGGCCATCTCTGGCCTCTTGTGTGCATTGGGGCGTAAATTCCCCTTATAAATTATTTTTTTTTTCCTTTAAAATGAAGATCAACCTTAGCCTTGCAGAATCCAATAGCTCCAACTCAAGGGCAACTCTCTGGGAGCTGGTGGCTGTTGATGTGGCCCATCAATCATAGCTGTCARTGGTAATGATGTCCAGCCCTGCGTGCACACGGCTACATTATGTGGGGTAACAAGTTCTCAACAAAACCAATGTAGTAAGGGTTTTAGCAAAACTACAGCCGCTGAGTTGCAGAAATCCATCTCAAGTTAGTTGCTGGTAGGTGAGCTGCTTTTAAAGGAGCATTTTGGAATATTTGAGATTTCTGTTTTACTCTCTAGTTCGCACATTTAGAAAAGGATCATGTACAGATGAACCCCAAACTATTGTTTAGGGAAAAAGGCTTTTTTAACTAGTTGAGGGTGATTAAACAAGGGTGAGTTGGTCTACTGTTTTTTACAGCTGCCTCTGGAAAAAGGAAACATATACCGTCCCTGTGATTTAACTGCATTTTCATCTGTGCTGGCTTATAAAGTCAAGCCACAGAAAACAATACAATAAATTTAACTACCAATTTTAATATACTTTTGGATGTCTCAGTAGGAATTGAATCCATTGCATGCAGCTAGCTGGGCCCTCTTGCGGGGCCCTTGCACTGTCCTCATGTTTCGCAAGGGTTGCTTTGGAAAATACAGAGTTCTTAATCACATTAATTATAGTTGAGTTAATGAAGATGAAACAGGGATGTGAATTGCAGCTCTAAGGTGAGGTTTGAGTGACCTGTGTCTTTCAGGATCCACCCTATATTGTCTAGGGCCACAAAAATGCTCAGGGGGATGGAACATCTCTGCTGTGAGGAAAGGCTGAGAGAGTTGGGGTTGTTCAGCCTGGAGAAGACTTCAGGGAGACCTTATTGCGGCCTGTCAGCACTTAAAGGGGGCTTATAAGAAAGATGGGGACAGACTTTTTAGTAGGCCTGTTGCGACAGGATGAGGGAGAATGGTTTTAAACTAAGAGAGGATAGATTCAAACAAGATATAAGGAAGAAATTCTTCACTATGAGGGTGGTGAAACCCTGGCACAGGTTGCCCAGAGAGGTGGTAGATGCCCCATCCCTGGGAACATTCAAGGTCAGGTTGGACGGGGCTCTGAGCAACCTGATCTGGTTGAAGATGTTCCTGCCCACGGCAGGGGGGTTGGACTAGATGACCGTTAAAGGTCCCTTCCAACCCAAAACATTCCATGATTCTATGATTCTAGAAACCCACTAGTGACATTGGTCTTACAACTCTACATTGTAATTTAACCCTACAAATGAGGCTTTTAGACACTTGTTCCAAAATCTGACAAATGGTCTTGTAATTTCAGTGAAATGGCCTCTTTCTGATTCCAGAAGCTCACCCTGAGTGAGCTCTTAAGAGCTCAGCCTGGGTTAACTGTTAAGCCTGTGCATGTCGTTCATTTATTTATTTGGTCATTTTGTTTGTAGCGATCTTTTGCGTTTTCATTAATTCTTGTTGAGTTTAGATCATAATTACAGTCTTTGCATTGGTGTCCACACGGACGCCATAAATCCAGGGGCACAATACCATCTTCTTTTAGGGGCTCAGCCCTGCTAAGCCATTCTCCATCTATTATTTCCGATTGCTTTTGTTTCTGCATCAGCCAGCTGCCCTTGTTGTGGTCACTGTGTCTTTCCAGGAGCCTCTCTCCTCCACATGGAGCATGTGTGCCCTCTCCCTAGCAAGAAATTTTTAATAGGTAAGTATGCTTTAAATGCTGGGGCTCCAAGACTGAAGAAAATAGAGTTCAGAGCACATACAGTATTCATAAAAATAATACAGATGGGTCTTATTCTTTCAAACTGGGCTAGCCGTATGAAAACATTTATAAAACTGAGGTTCACTCTGCTTCCAAAATTGATGGCCTGTTTCTGAGCATCATTAATTTCGTGGTCCAGGTTCAGTTTGTATCGTGTTGCAGCTGCTAATGGTGTTCTAGAGCAGATACTACAAAGGAGAAAGAAACCTGCCACTCAGTACATGGGAAATAAATCGTCACCTTGCCGTGAGTTTACCTGTAATTGGGAAAGTTGTGTAAAATCCTAAGAAGAGCCACTTCTGGGAATATTCGGGGGGGCTGAAAATGTCAGGGACGAGCTTTTCAGCTCCTGCACTACAAAGGGTGCTTGAAATAACTGGATGTTATTCCTTTTCGTTGCAGCCTTGCACAAATGTATATTGATTAATAAAGGAAGAGCGTGGCCTGTGCCTGGCACTTTTGAGTGATAAACAGTTATGCAGCAGTAAAGAGGGTATATTAAAGGGTAAGAGCTAATGACTTTTCTTGTGTATGTAACACATTAAAACCAGCATGAAGCTACAGCTATTTTATCATGCTGCTAATGTCCCTGACAACATTCACTTGGTGAGAGTGAATGAATGGAAATCCATTTAGAGAAGTAAATTAAAATACCTTAAGAAATGCCTTTAATAATAGCTACAGAACTCAGCTGGATCAGAGAAGTGAGAGATACAAAAGACCTATTAAGTTATCCAGTCCGTCTCCCTGCCAAGGCAGCGGTATTCCTTATTRCGCAGTTACTGCTGTATCATTCAATGAAGATTTAAATGTCTCAAGTGCCAGTGCCTCTGATGGGAGAGTAATCTAAAGGCTGGAAGGTTGGACTGTCACAAACTTTCCCCTGTGTGCAACCTGATTTTTCCTTCCCTGCTCGTCTCCTTGCTTGCATGCACGCGTGGATGTGCAATGGGAATGAACGGAGAAAAATCCTTGTCCAGGTATTAACTTTTGTATGTCCTGCTTTTTAAGCTTGTAACAATGCCGAGTTAGGAGCCTGCTTGGTATCGGGGATGCGTGTTTGTTTGTTTGAAGACTATCAAAAGACATCTCCTCAAGCAGATACTTCTGTGATTTACAGCAGCGTGTTTTCGGAGGAGAGAACCACCTTGGCAGGGGATGCTCAGTGGCTTCTGCTGATGGTCCATCTCCAGCAGGATGGACCCGCTGAATCCGATCCCGTTTTTGGCATGCTGGCAAGCTCCTGGGCACTGGCTAAGAGTTGACGTGCTGAGAATTCCCATTTTCTGGGGAATTTGTGAGATTTGGTGTCTTTTTGGGGGACAGATTTGCATTGCTGGTTCTGGAGAAGAAAATGCCACTGCTTTTAGATATTTCTGTGTCAGAGCTTCTGGGGTGGCAAGGTGGTTTTGTTTGGCTGGTTGGTTTTGAGCATACCTTGGGCATCTTTTGCCATGAAATATATTTGAGCTCAAAATCAGAATAAATGCATCTGATCTCCAGTTTAATCAGCCAAAGTTGTTCACCCAGTTATTTCTGCATCAAGTCCGTAACTCCGGTTTGAGTGTAGCTTATCTTTCATAAAGGCACCTGTGCTTGATTTAGAGCCTTGCAGAGATGGAGAATCCAGCACACGCAATCGCAGGCTGTTCATGTGGTTCATGACCGTCGCTGTTAAAAAACACGTGGCTCGTTTCTGCTCTGGTATGATTCAGCTTCAGCTCCCATCCACTGGATCTTGTTATGACTGGCTGAGAAGGCTTAATGAAATAAATAAGGAGCTTGATAAATTTCATAGGCTTTCAGGAGATCAAAAAGAAAAGGTTTTTTTTTTCCTTTTTCTATGCAAATGTCTGAACAGGGGAAGTGTCATGATAACCGTAGCAGGCGGTTGAGTGGAGCATTTCTCATGGGAAAAAGCTTTTAATATGTAGTTTTCTTGTCACATCGTTCTGTCTTGGTGGTGGCAAAATCGGTTTCTGGTGGGAATTGAGCTGTAGTCTCGTACGTGAGTGAGCATCAGTCTACAGCGGTCACTAAGGATAGTGAAGAACAGCTTGCAACCCAGATGTTAAGTCCATGTCCTACGTGGTGTGAGAAGGCATGAAGGTAAATGTTGGCTGATTGTGACCTGTGATGCTGTAATAAGGGACTTAGTTCAATCAGAAATTTGGGGAAATCTTTCTAAGAAAACTTCTCCTTGCTGTGAAGTGCAATCTGGAGCAAAAGCCTGTCTCAAATTTGGATAAAGAATACGATGAAAAACCCCATCCAGCAAAACCCACAGTCCTTGTGCCTCCTCTCCAGCCTTCCCTGGCTGTGGCACTTGGCCTCACGGGTTGCAGAAAAGGCACGTGTGCTTTTAGCCTGTGCGGGCTTTTGTTCATATTGCAGAGCCGATGAGTATCACTTACCTGTTTCCTTAACGCGTTGCAGAGCGTAGTTCAAAAATACTCGTGGCAGACTCCGCTCTCTGTGCTTTAGTTGTGATTGATTGTGCACTTCTTGGACTTCAGTAGGGTTGGCCGCAGTTAACTTTGTGTATAATAGAGGCCCGTGTGTTCAAATCATGGACTCTGTGAAATCCTAAATAATTAATATAGTGTTTAGAGGAAGAAAACAGTTCTGCGTGGTCACAGTAATACAGTAATAAACAGATTTTATGGTACATGTTCTCCATTTTAAAAAAAAAATGTACATTTTGCTCTTCATCAATATTCTACTTCACTGCAGCGTTTTCTGGATCACACAGTGCCAGGTAAATAAGAGCTATCCAAGACCTTGTTTGTGCACTCATTTAGCTGCTGCAGCATCACGTTTAAAGATGAGAGAGAAATACGGCATATCCTGGGCTGCCGTTCACATCTGTGGGGCTGAAGGCACTCAGGACCTCTCAGACTAAAGCCCATAAAAAGAAAAATATCACCTGCAGTGAAACAGGTAGAGTTATAGTTTAAAAAAAAAAAAAAATCCCTCGGAGTTAGGAGCATTTGAGAAGCAAAGTTGTAGTAGGATGTAGTATAACCATAGTAACGGGCAGGATTCTGCAGAACTGATACTGGAATAATGAATTTTGCTGAAAAAAATGCTGTATGAGAAAAGCAGGCTATCAGATTTTGAGACCGTAAAAAGAGTTTTTGCATTTAAACACATATTTGAATTGATACATACTAAAAACTCCAGCCCTTTGTAAACCCTGGATGTGCCGCAGAAGAAAACAAATTGAAAAGCCCCCTTATCGCTCAGTGTGAAATAACCACTAATCAGTAAAACAGACAATTTAGACTATCATCTTTCCTCTGTTAGCTAAAAAAAAAAATTTTTGTTGGTTCAGGGTTGGGGTTTTTTTCTATTTTAGTGGGCGTAACCACAGTGCTGGTAGTCTGAAATAGGGGTGCAGGTTGGCTCCGTATGGCAATGATGGAGCTGGGGAGCACCCAGCTCTCCTGCCCAGCCCGTGCCCGCTCCCCCGGCCCCAGGGCTTATGTTGGCTATTTTTTAGACATCAGGTAGGCTTAAGCAGCCAGCTTATCGCAATATTCAGGGAAAACTGGGTCCCCAGCTCCTGGTTTTCAGTTTTGAATGACTTCCATCTCTAATTCTGCTCTACTAACATGTAATATCATCTAATGAGATGAGAGGATAGTTATTTCAGTGGCCTCGCAAGATACTTGTTAAACTGCTGGAATTTGGGCAAAGGGAGTAAATATATTTGTGTTTTTTATCTCCATCTCCCATTGCCCTTCAAGGTGCTGACAGCGCTGGATATTTATCAGCTCACAAGAGCCTGTCCAGGTATTTAAGCAGTTCAACTGGTAAAGCAAACACCGGTAAAGCAAAGCACATGCTGGGAGATCGCCGCAGAGCTCCGTTTCACCCGCCTGCCGAGTAACAAACCGTTATTAATTGACAGCAGAATAACCAAATTGCAACTGGCAGCCTGACGCTGCGGAGCATCGCGGGTCAGAGCGCAGGGGGAGGCGGGATGGAGGTGGGGGCTCGGGCTGGGGAGGCAGCTCGGGCAGGATGGGTTTCCTATTTTAGAGCGGATTGCCTTGGGCGTGATTTTGGCGAAGCTCCCGCGGCTGCTGAAACCCCGTTAGTCTCCGTAAATGTCCTAATAAAATTAATAATAATATCAATGAATCATAGGAGCATAGAATAGAACAGCCCAGGTTGGAAGGGATCTGAAAAGATCGTCYGGTCCAGCCTCTCGTGGGCGAGATGAGATTATCCAGCACCCTCTCCAGTTGCATCTTGAAACCCTCCAGTGATGGGGACTCTACCATGTCCCTGMGAAGGTTGTTCCAGTGAATGATTGTTTTCAMTGCAAAAAATGTCTTTCTTATGTCGAGATGAAGCATCTTCCAATGCAACTTGTACCCATTGCCCCTTGTCTTCTCCATGTGGCTCCCTGTGAAGAGAGATCCTCTGTCCTCTTTGTAGCTGCCCTTTAAGTACTGGATAATATCCTAATAAAATTAACCCCAGATCCTGGATCCTAGACACTGGATCCTATGTCATATTAGGGGAATTGCACGTTTTTATGCAGAATTCTGTATGCCAGGCCAAYATCTAGGAGCACATCTAGCTCAGTCCTCTCTCAACAACCCCATTATATCTTATTGCATCCGGTGGAATTATGCTGGTGTGGTACCCGACAGCGGTGATGCTGAACCAGGCTTCAAAATCATAGAATMATAGAATCATTAAGGTTGGAAAAGACCTTTAAGATCATCGAGACCAACCGTCAACCCAGCACCCATGCCCACTAAACCATGTCCTGAAGTAACACATCCACACGTTTTTTGAATGTCTCCAGTGTTGGTGACTCCACCACTTCCCTGGGCAGCCTGTTCCAATGCTTGACAACCCTTTCGGTGAAGAAATTTTTCCTAATATCCAATCTAA